>RJWM01024912.1:0-30031 GCA_004363535.1 Dasyprocta punctata | reverse complement strand
AACTACTCAAGGCTAGGAAAAGGACCACTGGAAAGGAATGAGTGAAAAAATTCTTGGTGCCCAACCATGGCTGGGGTAATTTGCTTTCCTAAAAACCAGAGCAGGAAAATCTTGTAGTATTTTGGGTATCAGATAGAAGAATATTGCCCCAGGAGGGAAGTTTCCAAAATAATGAGGCCATTATAAGAAAATATTTTAGGTTTTGTGTCTTATCTTTCACACAGTAATGAAAGCTGAGAAGTCCAAGACTTGTAGATTCTGTATCTGATGAATATGTATTTCCTAGTAGCCATGTCCACACAAGGAGAAGAGGTGAATAAACTCACTTATGCCTATAATACAAGAGCTCAATTCCAATCATGAGGGCACCACCCTTGTAATTTATCCCTCATCCTACCTTGTAATGCCATCACCTCACAGATTAGACTTTTAAAATACCATTTTAAGGGGACAAACAGACTATATCACAGGGCCAAACTAGTCCTATATTAAAGGATATTATGGACCTGTGTAATGAAGTTTAAAAAGCCCATCTCTGAAGAATCACATTGTTTCTAAGTAGCTCAACTGCAAAAACTAATACATTTGAAAGACAATTAAAGCCTACTCCAAAAAAACAAAAACAAAAACAAAAACAAAAACAAAAAAACACCCGGCAACATTTCAATAAAAAAGTCATGCAAAAATGCAGAAAAACAGAACCCATAAAGCAAAATCAATCAATAGAAGCATTCAGAAATAACACAACAAATAGAATAGGCAAAGAAAGGAATTGAAAAACTATTACATTTTCAAAATAATAAAGGAAGAGTAGAAAAGCATGAGCACATTGAGAAATAACAAACATACACAATAGACCAAAACTGAGCTTGTTTTTGTTTTTGTTTTTGTTTTTCAGTACTGGGAATTGAACTCAGTAATTGAACTTCTGAAGATGAAAGCATACAGTGCTTGAGATGAAAAAACACTTTGGGTGGGATTAACAGAAAGTTATACACTGCAGAGTAAAGATTTTTGAATGGAAAAAATAAAACTTCAATAGTTCACAGTTGAGCTACAAAATCAATGTCCAAGTTTAGTAGTAGACATTTGTAATAAGAACTAGCCATTTCTGATTAGCCTGGGTGGAAATAATACTATATGATCTAAAAGAGATATTCTGTACTGGACCAATGCCAATACCTTAATTCTGTTCGCAAAGCTTTATCGCCATTTTATCAACAAAGGCTTGCATCTGAACACTCTTATATGCTATAATGTATGCTTAGTATTATATCTCATTAGGCAGTATGGGCTTGGATGTTCTGAACAAATCTGAAAAGTAATGTCTAGGGCAGGAGTCCCAAAATGGTTACCATAGGCACAGAGCAGAACTGATATGTAGACATCGTATGAGATAATGTTCCTTTGTAGGACACAAAACCTAACACAGTTAAAAGGGGAAAGGTTTAATTTGCTCATGTTTTCAGTCCATAACCAGCTGGCACCAAGGCAGAGGCACACATGAAAGACAGTGGTGAAGTAAAACTGCTTAGTTCATGGAGGTGGGGAGGTGGAGCAGGAGAAGAGTGGGAGAAGAGGAGGGGCAAAGGACCAGGAGGAGACTTGTGACTCCGTGTCCTGCCCAGACACACCCATAGTTGTGCTCTACTAATCCTGGGGCAGATTTCAAAATCAGTCAAGGTTAAACTCCACCCTAACCGTAACAGTTTTGCCAATACAATGAAAACGACGTTGAATTTGACTGCTTTAAAGCAGGGCACGTCTTTTTCTTGCTACAGATGTCATAATATCCAGCCTCCTAAGTACTTTGAACTTGTGACTCCAACTGTGTGAGAGTGTTTTGCAGTCTCCTTAGCTGCATAAACTAAACTTGACTATAATAATATAAGGCAAAGGCAGGTAAGAATTGCTTTTTATGATATTTTGCCTTAATAAGGCTAATTTGTAACAGGTACATAGCACATTACTGTAGAGTACCAGAAATACTGAGATCTATTCATAAAGTCATTCACTGGCAAAGGATATATGTCCAACAAATCTAAATTTACATCTGTGTCACTCTTTTGAAAACATTTTCACAAATAATGCAGCCATAATGACAACAAAAATCAGTAAATAACTTCACATTTTCTTTTAAATATGCTGAGATAGTACTGGAGCAATCCTTAGAGAATGTATTCATGCTTCTTAAAACAGCTGAAAGAATTCCTTCATTTTTCAGTCACCGCAGGTTCAGTGTTTGACCTGCAAAGCTAATAAAGGCTGAAGACCTCACTTTGTACTTGACAAGCACTGCTGAGCTCTTTGGTTGCAGTTCAAGTCGAAGAGCATTACTAATAAGACTTTTTTCTAGCTCATTTTCTTGCAAATGAAATCTCCGCCTTACCTTGTCCTTGGTTCTGGAAAATAAGATCAGTTATCTTAGGTGACTGTTGCTGAATGAAGTAAATTTAATTGCCCAATAATCCCTGAGCATTTACATATCCAGTGTTGCTCATATTTTGAAGTTGAGCAACATTTGGTTTATTCTCTTTTAGATGAAGTTGCTTCACTTCACTACCTGTCCTTTGAATAGATTTCATATTTCATGATTTGTTTAAATACACTCTGGTTAAGGATTGGAGGTCACTGTGGATCATAATTTCTACATGATCATTTGACATATGGAATTGTATTTGACAATGTTTCATAATGATACTGCACATCCTGTCAATAACTGTATTTTCTAGCATTGGGAAGCTTATGAATTTTCCCAGTGAGACTGTTTTGCAAATTAGGAGAGCCAAGTATAGCGCCTCAGTCATCTCGCTAACACTGTCTACTTGAGAAAGTAATCATGTTCATTGACAGGTGATTTGTTTGGCTTGACTGTATTTTGAATGCTATTTTCAGCCAGATCATTTGTGTATCAGGCCATGGAAGATCTTTTGAGACTGCTTCCTGTGAAATTGAGTGCATACTTTTTATTTCTCTGCTACAATTGTTTATTTTTTGCCAGAGGACTTCTTTTCTCCTAAAGAAAATTTTGCATCCATTTAAATGTCTTTCCACTTCTTCCTAGCCAGGCTTACTGACTTTCAGACCTCAGCATTTGGAGCATATAAAAACCAAGGTTGTATACTGAGTTTTCTATCTAGTCCAGATAAATTGCCTCTACCACTTCTCCTTTACCTACCTGCCCAGTACCGCCTTCCAAAGAACTCAAGCATATCTGACAGATGTTGTATATCTTGGCTGAATCTAGATTGATTTTCTAGAATAGTGACATGATTTTAGACAAGGTTTGGAGGAAATTTTATGGAGGGAAATATGTATGTGCGTTTGTTATTATAGCACGTATTTTTTCTGATAACATGTCATATATCAATGTAATATTTTCAGGGTACAGAAATAGACTATAATAAATAAATATAAAAATGTGACTATAGTAAATATAAAAATGTGACATTGTGTTATAATTTATAATACAATGCTATATTATTTCTAATGAATAATATAATAAAATAATTGAATGGTCATGGGCACATAGCTGGTGTCCAATGTAACGGGGCGTGTTTACCGTGCTCACAGATGGAGTAGGTCTATGGATGACTGAAACGGCATTCAGTACTGTTTCTTAATCTGACACTTATGGACTCCAGAACTTTACTGTCGATGGTTTAACTTCCAGAAGTTGTGTGGAATGAGGAGCGATTTATAATAGTGTCTGCACTGCCTTCCTAAGGCTGGTGTGACACAGCCAGACACTGGGTGGATGCACACTTAGTTCTTTATGGTCCAGGAATCAGAAGTTTGAAATCCATAGGCCAGCTCAAATGTGTGGTGTGTTGTGCTCCCTCCAGGGATTTAGAGGAAAGACAGTTTTGAGGCTTCCTCAACTTCCAGAGCTGTGATCCTGGGCTTGTGGCTCCTTCCTCCACTTTTATAGTCATTGCTATCTCATCATGCTTCAAATGTCACATTGCTCTCTGAGTCTATGGTAATATTTCTCTATACCTTCTTTTTATAAGGACACATATGTTTGTTTATGTTTAGGATTCTCTTCATCTCAGAATCTGAAGTCAGGTCTTCCAAGGCCCTTTTGTCAAAAAGTTAACATTCAAAGGTTCCAGGAACTAGGACCTGGGATTTCCTGGGGGCCATTATTCAACTAAATATATTGTATGAAATAACTCTTTTATCTAGAATTTTATTTTCTTTTTAAAATAAAGCCACTAACTGGGGTCTTTCAATGTATTTTTTTTGCATGGGTTTTATGCATTTTCTAATTATTATTCTAACTTATTATTCAGCTTGGAAGTAACATTTGTAATTTTATTCTCTTGATTTTTAAATTTGTGCATATCTTGAGGTAGTCATGAAAACGGGCTTTTAAAAATCGCAACTCACTGATTCAAGTAGTATTTCCAACATGTTATTTATTCTTGGTCAAATATTTCCAAGTTGCCAGATGCAGGACACCATTCAGTCAAACTTTCTCTATTTATAATTTGTAACTCTCATATTATTTTCCTCTGCTGTTTCAGGAATGTAATGAACTTGTTCAAGAATCAGACCCAGTGAAATACTAATCCTAGCATTTTATTGCATTAAAAATGTTATTTTGTTTGCTGCTCTGAATGAATGAAATTTTCCATTGGTACCAATCTCACTGCGAAAATACAAGTTTATTAATTTAGGCTTTGCATAGTCAAAGTCATCCTTTCTTGTGATACATCCATATAATAAACCCTGTACTGAAACTAAAGTAAAAGATGAATTATTTCATTATTTAATTCTGGAAGTATTTGATAAGCATTTTGTTCATAGTGTTGAAAAGATCACACAGTTCATGCGCTTTAAGATTTCCATCTTCTATTGATTTTTTAAAGAAAAAAACAATAAAAACAATGGTACAGAATTTCAAAACAAGATTGTAGGAGAGTAGCAGTGGTTAGTACATGTGGATTATTATCTCCAAAGTAGTTGCTCGAGTTGCAAGATACAGGCATGAAAAACTGATCAAACAATATAGGCACAAACCTTTCTTTTCAATGAACTGATGGCATTGGTAGTATAACTGTCTTAAATATATCTATATAACTATATATAGATATACATTTCTTTTCCCTTCTTCCTTTTCTCCTTTTCCCTATCCTAGGTTCTTTTTCTGTTTGTACAATTTCTTCTCATTTCACAATATTTATTGTACATTTTGGATCTTATTTACTCTTTCAACCTCTTATATTAGGAACACAATACAATGTTTACACATGTGAGTCTGCTTTATTTCACTTATGGCATATATATATATATTTTTTTTTCTTTTCCCTTCCTACTTTTCTCCTTTCCCCCATCCCAGTTTCTCTTTCTTTTTGAACAGTTTCTTCCTATTTCACAATACCTATCGTACAATTTTGATTTTGTTTATTCTTTCAGTTTCATATACTAGGGAGACAATACAATGTTTAGACATGTGAATCTGATTTATTTCACTTATGAGCATGGTCTTAAGTTTCATCCATTTCCCTATAAATGTATCAAGTTTATCATTCTTTATAGCTGAGTAGTACTCCACTGTATAAAAATACCACATCTTTTTGTCCATTCCTCTGCTGATGGGCATTTGGGTTGTTTCCAAATTTTAGCTATTACAAATTGTGCTGCTATAAACATAGGTTCACATATATCACTGTGGTATGATGTTTTTAATTCTTCTGGAAAAATACCCAGAAAGGGAATAACTGTTTCAAATGGGACATCTAATCCTAGTTTTTTGAGGAATTTCAACACTGATTTCCACAGTGGTTGCACCAGCCTACAGTCCCAGCAGCGAAGATGGGTTCCTTTTTCCTCACAGTCCCTTCAGCATTTGTTACTGGTTAATTTCTTGATGATACCCATTCCTACTCAAGTGAGATGAAGTCTCAGTGATGTTTTAATTTGCATCTCTTGAATGACCAGTGATGTTGAACCTTTTTTCATGTATTTATTTGCTATTTGTATTTTTATCTGAGAAGTATGTGTTCATCTCAGCAGTCCAAATTTGGATAGGGTCTTTGAGTTTGGGGCATCTGTTTTTTTAAAATTCTTTATATATTCTAGATATAAGTCTTTTGTCTGAGGGACAGTTGGCTAAATTTTTTCCCTACTCTATGGGTTGTCTTTTCACTCTGTTAATGATTTCTTTTGATGTGCAAAAACTTTTTAAATAGATAAAATTCCAGAAGTATTTCCCGTGCAGTTTTGTTGTTGTTCATGAACTCGCTGCCTATAAAGATGTCAAGATTCCTACCTACTTTCTCTTCTAGTAGATTTAGTGTTTGTATTTTAATATTTAGATGTTTTTTCCATTTTGATGTTAGATTGGTGAGTGGTTATAGACATGGGTCTAGTTTTAATCTTTGGCATGTAGAGAGCTAGTTTTTCCACCACCATTTATTAAAGAGGCTATTTTTCCAGTGAACATTTTTGGCCTCTTTGTCAAAGATAACATGGATGAGTGTATTTGTAGTTGTATCTGTATCTTCTAATCTATTCCACTTGTCTTTGAGTCTTTTTATTTACTTATCTATTTTGCCAGTGCCATGCAGATTTTATCACAGAAACTTTGTGGTATAATTCGAAGTCAGGGGTTGTTACCTCCTGCCTCACCTCTGTGGTCCAGGATTGCCTTGTATATTCCAGGTCTCTTCTGCTTCCAGATGAATTTCAGAAATGTTTTCTCTTGTTCTATGAGGTATGTTAACGGTATGTTAATTGTTATACACATTAAATTAACAATTTTGGGAGTATGGCCATTTTCACTATGTTGATTCTTCATGTCTATAAGAAAAGGATATTTTTCCATTTTCTGATATCCTCTTAGATCTCCTTTTTTCAGAGCACTGCAATTTTCAATATAGAGATCCTTTTCTTCCTTTGTTACATTGATTCCTAAGTATTTTATTTTATTTTATTTTATTGATGCTATTGTGAATGGTGTGGTTTCCTTAATTTTTCTCTCAGTCAGTTTGTTGTTTGTGTATAGAAATAGTATTAATTTTTGAGTGTTGATTTTGTACTCAGCTACACTACTGAATTTGGATATTAACTCTAGAAGTCTTTTGGTGGGGTGTTTGGGGTTTTCTATGTAGAATATCCTGTCATCTGTAAATTATGATAACTTAACTTCTTCCTTTCCTGCCCTTATTCTTTTTGTTTCTCTCTCTTGTCTAATTTTTCTGGCTAAAGTTTCCAGAACTATACTGAACAGGAGTGATGATAATGAACATCCTTGTCTTGTTCCTGAGTTTAGAGTGAAAGCTTTCAGTTTTTGTCCAGTTAGTATAATGTTGGCTATTGGTTTGCCATAGATGGCTTTTATCAGATTGAGGTAAAAACCATCTATTCTGAAAGAATGAGTGCTGAAATTTATCAAAAGCTTTTGCTGAATCTACAGAGATGCCTGTGTGATTTTTGTCTTTGGCTATTGATATGATGTGTTGCATTTTTTTTTTTGTATGTTGAACCAACCCTGTATTCCTGGGATGAATCTCAGTTGGTCATGGTGTATAATCTTCTTGATGATTTGCTGCATTCTGTTTGCTAGTATCTTTTGAGGATATTTGCGTCAATGTTTATTAGGGAGATTGACTTGCAGGTCTCATTTTTGGTTGGGTCATTCTCTGATTTTGGCATTAGGTTAATACTTGCCTCCAGAAATGAGTATTGCTTCCCTTTCAATTTCATTAAAGAGTTTGAACAGTATTGGCATTAAATCTTCTTTAAATTCTTGTATAATTCAGCAGTGAATCCACCAGGACCTGGGCTTTTCTGGGTTGGTAAGTTTTTAATTACATTTCCAATCTCATTAACTGATATTGGGTTATTCAGAATTTTTATATCTTCTTGATTTAGCTTTGGAAATTCATGCATATCTAGGAATCTGTTCATTTCTTCTGTGTTTTCCACCCTGTGAGAGTAAAGATTTTCGAAGTAGGTATTGACGATCTTCTGAATTTTCACAGGATGTGTAGTGATTGCACCTTTTGCATTTCTTAGTGCATGAATTTGAGTCTTTTCTTTCCTTTTTTGTTAAGTTTGGCTAAGTGTTTATCAATATTATTTATTCTTTCAAAGAACCAACACTTTAATTCATTAATTATTTGTATTGTTGCCTTGGTCTCTATAGTGTTACTTTGTGTTCTGATTTTTGTCATTTTCTCCCTTGTATGAGCTTTGGATTTGTCTTGCTCTTCTTTTTCTAGAAGCTTCAAGTGTAGCATCAGATTGTTTATTTGTGCCTGCTCTGTTTTCCTGATGTGAGAATTCATTGCTATAAATTTCCTTTTCAGGACTGCTTTCATTGCATCCCATAAATCCTTGTACATTGCAATTGCATTCTTATTTAGTTGTAGCTGTTTAATTTTTTTCTTTATTTCATCTGTGACCCATTGGTTGTTTAGAGGTATTATTTAATCTCCATGTGTTTATGGATTTTTTGCCATTAATTTCCAATTTCATTGCACTGTAGTCAGATACTATGCATGAAATAATTTCAGTTCCTTTGCATTTGCTTAAGCATGTTCTGTGGGCTGTTATCTGGTCTATTTTAGAGAATGTCCTATGTGCAGCTAAAAAGAATGTATATTCTGATGATACTGGGTGGAACACTCTGAAAACATCTACTAAGTTCATTTGCTCACAGTTTTGGTTCAGTTCTGATTATTTCTTTGCTGATTTTTTGTCTAGTCAATCTATCTCTTTGTGACGATGGAGTATTAAGGTCTCCTATTACTATTGTGTTTTTGTTTATCTGATTTTCCATGTCTACTAACAATTGTCTTACACAGTTGGATACTGCTATATTTGGTGCCTATTTATGACTGTTATCTCTTCTTGACATTTTCCCCTAGTGACCTTCTTTATCTCTTTTGATCATTCTTGGTTTGAAGTTCACATTGTCTGCAAACAGAATAGCCAGTTCTGTTTTTTCTGGGTTCCTGTTACATGGAAGGTTATTTTCCATCCTGTGACATTCAGTGTATGAATCTCTTTTTGAGTTAGATGTGTTTCCTGTATACAATATATTGTTAAATCTTGTTCCTTGATCCATTCTGCCAATCTGTATTTTTTGATTGGTGAATTGAGGCCATTTGCAGTACTGATTATAACTGATATGTATTAACTTATCTTTGTTATGATATTTTCCTGCTGGTGGTTCCCTGCTTTCCACCTCTGTTTAGTTGCTTGTCCTTCCTTGTGGTTTCTTTCTGTTGTTTTTCTTGAATTTTCGGTCATTTTTATCTCTTTCTAGAATATCTTTCAGTACTCTTTGTATGGTTAGTTGGTGGTCATAAATTTATTTCGTTGTTCTTTGTCATGGAGATATCTCAGTTTCTCACTGATTTTGAAAGACAGTGTTGAAGGGTACATCAATCTGGGTTGAAAATTATTTTCTTTCAGGACTGAAATACTTTGCTCTAAGTTCTTCATGATTTGAGGGTTTGTGTTGAGAAGTTTGCTGTGATTCTGATGGACTTCCCTTTATAGATGATCTGTTTCTTTTCTCTAACAGCTTTTCACATTCTGTTTCTGTGCTGAATTTCTGGAATCTTGATTATTATATGTCTTGGTGTAGTTTTATTATGGTCATGGCTGTTTGGAGTTCCATATGCTTCATTTATTTGTATTTCAAATTCTTTATCCATACTTAGAAATTTTTCTGCTATTATTTCTGTGAAGAGTTTTTTCATGGTATTTGCACTGCCTCCTACTTTCTCATTGACCTTAATCAACCTTATGTTATTGTTCTTTACTTCATTTTGTAGCTGTTGGATTGATTTTTCATGGTGTCTTGCTATTTTTAAGATATCTTTCTTTTCAAAGTCACTAACTACAATTCTGTCTTTAAGATGTGAAATTCTATCCTCTCAATCATTTAGTCTGCTGCATAAACTTTCAGTGGAGATTTTAAACTCTTGGATTTCTGTTTGGATGTGTTTTGTGGATTCCATTTGTTTCCTATGTTAGACATTTTTTGTTTCTATCATTTTTCTAAACTCTTTTCTTTTACGTGTTTTCTCTAATACCTTTGATTTTAAGCATCACTCCTCTTTGTAACTATGAGATTATTTTCTTTATAGTTTTTTCCACATTTTTTCACTTCTTTTGCTATCATTTCAGAAAGTTCCAGTGTTTGAATTCAAATTTCAACTATCTCACTGAGTTCTGGGTTTGTCCTGGGTGGACTGGGGGTCTGGGGTTGCATTTTGCTTCTGTGTCTTATCATTTTCTATTTTGTCCTTTTAATTTTATTTTATCTTCTATGTTGATGCTTGCCAATATCTTATGATATATAGTTTTATCACTAATATTGGGGCTTCCCTTGGAGATGTTTATTCTTCAGGAATGTCCTATAAATGTAGGTGGTTCTTTATTGCTATCCCAATAACATACCTTCACAGTTAGTAAAGGATGGAAAATTACTATTTGATTCTGCCCCCAATCCTTTGGTACTGGGCTGTGGTAATGATTGTGACCCCATACATTCACAGTGTTATCATATGTAGGAGAAAAACAATTTATAACATGTGTAACATCCTGGATAAGGTAGTAGAGTTAGTAGTAACAGTAGTTTCAAGTACAGCTTAACTACTGACAAATTATGGGAACCATTAACCTGCTACCTCTATCCACAGGAACAAACTCTAAGGTTGTATAACAAAATCAAATGTATACCATGTACTTATATACAGTGATTTTACCCTTAGTGGAGTGATTTTACCCTTCTGTGGAGGCTGGGAGTGTTAGTGGGTAGGGGACAGGCTAAAGTGATGAATGAGGTCATATATAGTAAAGGCTGAAGGTCAAAGGATCACCAGAGTTTTGGGTAACTGGAGAACAGGAAAGAATGAAATAGAGTGCAAAGGAATAATCAGAAAGGACAGAGACAATGATTACTCACTTGAAAGTTTAAATTCAAGAAGTAGTTAAAGGAAAAGAGAAAGAGAATCAATAGAAGAAAATGAAAAAGAAGGGTAAGAAATCTAAGCCATGATAAAATGGAAGAAAAAGAAAGAGAATGAAAAAGAAAAAAAAAAAAAGAAAGAAAAAGGAGACCACAGAAAGTGAGGAGAGAGAAGGGGATAAAAACCTCGAATACAAAAATAACCACAGAATACAAAACAAAACAAGATGACATCCAACCAGACAGGAAAGGGCTAGTCAATCAGACAAACAATGGAGAATAAACGTAGTAAAATACCTCTGGTGTTTGCAGTTCTGCAGTAGTCTCCAAGTTAGATCCCAGAAACGTGCTGGGTATGGAGCTGATCTTGGCCTCTGAATGTGGGAGCTGGGACTGGTCTTGGTGGAGTTCTCCAGTGTCTTAACAGCTGGCTTCTCCCTACTGGTCTCACTGATTTCTCTGCCCTCCAAAGGCCTGTGGGAGCCCCTGTGCCCAGCTGTTGTCCTGGGTCTTGGGTTTCCCATCAGTCCACCCACCAAAGGCCCGGGTGCTAACACTTGCAGACACTGCCATCTTGGGGACAGTGGAGGACACACAGAGCATGGACTCACACTCTTCTTGCAGGCACCGTTATGCAGGAATCTCTATCGATTTTCATCATCTCTCAAATCCATCTTTCCCCAAAGAATGTCTAAATGCTTTCCTTCACTTTGCTACCACTTTGAATTGTAGCTATTATTAAATATAAATTACTTTAACTATTATTAAATATAAATTACTAATTATTTCTCCAACCTTCTATTTCTCCAACATTTTTCATAGTTAAATTATAGGAATATATTTAACCAGGTCTTTATTTTAATTGAAAGTATGTACTTCTCTCATTGTAAAATTTTTTCCAACAGTTAGACTAGTTTGGGAATATTTTCAACCAAAAACACATTTATTAAGATAAATGTTTGATTTGAGAATTTTTACATTATAATCTTTATATCAATGTAATATAATCATTGATTATTTTAATTTCACTTTCAACCAGATAGTGCAGTTCCTTCTTTAAACAAGCTTCATTGTCCAAAATATACTGAAGAAGGATAGTGTGTTAATTCATAAATTATTTGGTATGTATTAAGGAAAATTAATATGTATATAATATGAAATATATTTTGTTAGACACAATAGATGGTGTGTGTTGCCCAACTGTAAATTGATTTGTAACTTACAATGAAAATTTAAGTATGTAATGCAAAAATGACATTACATAGTGTTCAATTCTTAGAGATGTCATACATTTGAAAATGTTTTCAAAGTGATAGTTGCATTTTTGAAATAAATACACCTCTCTTCAGTTGATGTTGTCATAAATATTTGTCAAATATTGGAATAATTAAACTTTTTTGTTTGCTTAGAGTTCTTATATAATGGAGCACATAAACCATGTATATAACCTACAGATTTAAAGAAACAAATTCTATTCATTCAAAAATTCTATATAAAAATTGATTTGCATCAATTTATCTACAAAGCCTTATTCTTTAGCAAGTTTTTCTTTCAACATAGAAGCACTACATTTAAAAAAGCATGAGGCAGAATCAAGTATTAGATTTGTAAGTACTTTTATTATTCAGTTCTCTGTTGATGATGTGGTTTCATTTACTAAGGATCAACAATGACCCCAGAATATTGAGTGAAAAATTGTAGAAGTAAAAAATTCGTAAGTTGTAAAGAACTTCTATAGAATACACTGTTATAGTTTTCTACTTTATTATTTTACTGTTATTTATTATGGACAGCATTCCTCCTGTGTCTTACCTATGAATTAAACTATGCAATAGTTATGTATATATAGGAGAAAAATAACATACAGAATTACCACAAATAAGGTACATAGAATACATAGGATTCAGTACCATCTGCAGTTTCACATATTCACAGAGAGGAGGGGTTTCAATGTATCCCCTGCGATAAGAAAGATTATTTCTAGAATTATTAGTCTGCTGCAGGAGATGAGATGACAGATACATGGATGAATGAGAGATTGTGGTAACACAGTTCCCATCTCTAAGTCTCTGTCTCCCTGATCTCTAACCTATAGGAGGAATTGGCAGAAGGATGAGAAAATGGGATACTATATTTTCTCAAAAATTTTGGTTCTTCCTTACTGGAAAAAAAGATAGACAAGAAAGTGATGCTTTAGAACACATTTCTTTTTAAAAGTTGTGGGGTTAAATAAAATATTCACACATATACAAAGTGCCTGGTTCATAGTGTACACTCCATGAATTGGACTCTGACCTCTCTTTCTTGAGTAAAGGTGAACTGGGAAACTCAATCAAGGTAAAAAAAAAAAAAAACAGCATAGTACTTGATCTATGGTTGAACATACAAATCATTTGGATTCAATGTGGAAGAAAATGAACAAAAAGGTTTAAAGAAGAAAGTGAATTGCCTTACATAAAAGATGAGAAACATTCCTACTTTCTATCCTGTTCTGTTTGACCTTCACACATGGATTACCTTCAAAATCTCTGCCCCTCATTGAGACTTTGCTAAAGTTGTGACTGATTATCTAGACTTCGTAAAAAGGAGATAGAAACTACTCCTTACTGCTTTTCTCAGCACTGCAGCTCTAAGTCTTTGGCAATGGTTGAAATTCAATATCTGCATTAACATAAGGCTAATTTCTGTCATGTGCCCCCCCCATACATACAAAATAGATGCTTATCAAAACAAAGAGTTTACTTCTACTCACATATAAAAATAATAAGCATAAATATGGTTGTATTCTTGATAGGTCCTTTTATACAGTTACTCGATTAACATACAAGATTTCAAAGTTCCTTGTTTTCTGCATCTGACCAGTGGGTAAAAGGGGTATAGGTAGAGACTCTAAAAGTGCTGGAGATGGCAATGATTTTATTCATATTGTGTTGGCAAAATGGCAGTCACAGGGCTTCTCTGTGCCTAGAAACAAAAGAAACATCTTTTGCATCTCTAAGACCCAGGATGATGATGATGATGATGATGATGATTGAATTTAGAATAATCACCTATACTAAATTTATCCTTAATATACACACAATATATTCTGGATCAGAAACAATTTAGTACTTACTATTTACGTAATAATAACTGTGTCAATTCCCTCTGTCCCAGGGTTTACTCATGATGCACATACTGAAATTCAGGTGGCAAAATCCCCTGTGTTTGTACATTCACTCTCAATAACTCAAACTATGAAGGAAAATGGACTTTATCTGTTGTACATGGCAGACAGGGGCAGCTGCCTCTACCAAAAATCTCAAAAGGAGGGGAACATTTTCTGTTGCTTGAAGATGAGAGGAAAAGAATAAAGTTAGATTCTCATTTTTTCTTTTTGGAAAGTGTATGGGGTATGCTATGTCCCCCCAAGTCCTCACATACTTTTGATGGGGTTAAGTCTGGCACTTGTTTGTGTTCGGTTTGCTGTACCTGCCCAGGGGTGGAGCCAACATACAATGTAAGGGAAGGCGGGTCTTCCTCTTGCTTGCTTCCGCTTCCGCCTGTCTCTCTCTCGCCAGCGTGCCTTGCGGCTTGCAGCCACCATAAACTGTAGCCCTGCCATCCCCTCCATGCTATGCTGACTTGGAGCCAACTAATGGACTGAAACTCCCGAGAAACTGTAAAAATAAACCTTTTCTTCCCTAATTTTGGGTGTCAGGTATTTTGTCTCGGCAAAGAGCGAAAAGTAACTAAGACAGAAAGTAAACCTCATTATCTCTGCCTTTTGTGACTAGAGATGTCTCCAAGAGACAGCTCCTGAGTCTTGATCGCTCTTGAAATGTAAACTGTTTTGCTGATCTCTCTTGAGTAGTCTCACTATCTAGAAAGTTATAAATTTACTTCCAAAAGGCTTGCTTGGTAGTCCAGAATCTCAAGTTTTCAAGATAATTTATTTAGCCAGCACAGAGCTAGAACACTGAAACATTTCCTTAACTCCCCACAATGAAAAGGATGATGATAATAGCTAATATTTATCTGGTACCTCCCATATGTCAAAACTATTCCCAGTGATTTACTTAGACTATGTATTATCTCACTAATCTACACTACATGGTTATTGCTGTTTGAATCCCCTTTCAGAGGTGGGAAAAGAGACACCAAGAAGTTAGTAAAATGCCTTTGTTCATATCAGAAGAAAAGTGGTACAGGCAGAGGAATTTGTAAGTAAGTAGTTTGATCTCAGGGTATGCTAATTATAGTCTTTATTAAAAAATACAGGAGAGGCATAACAGAGGACCACTGCATTGTAAAATCCCACACTTGAAGGTTCTTTAATCACTTCTGTACTAGAATTCCCAACCACCCTTCATGTAAGTTAGTTTCACTTCTATGGATTTCTGGCATTCTTACTACTGGGGTGCCTGTTTTATCATCATACAGAATAATATATTTGATGGGCTGATTCATTGATTAGCAGTACTGCACCTCTGAGCCAGTGGATTTATGGTGGTTTTTTTTGAGTCTCCTAAAGGTTAGGATGGTTTTATTCATAATAGTACTTCCTGCTGGGTGTAGTGGTGCACCTCAGTACTCTCAGCATTCAGGAGGCTGAGGGGGAGGATCTCTGTGAGTTCAAGGCCACCCTGGGTTACATAGTAAGTTCAAGGCCACCTTGGAATACATAGTAAGACCTGAGCTCAGGGGGAAAAAAGGGTATCTATTGATAACTGTGTTTGTACACATGACTAAGCACTTATTCTTGGTATACAGGCAGGTCTCTATTAAGTAATAGGAGTCTATTCTTTTAGGGACTACAGAGAATCTGTGTAGTAAACCAAGGAGAAGGTGTAACTGTTGAAAATGCATGCATTATGGATAAACTAAGAAATTCTTTCATTAGCTATTTAATTTACTTGAACACAAAGTATAATTCTAGAGTCTTGGTGATGCTTAATAAAGCAAAGTACAGTCCTTGGAAGCACTGAAAAGATAAAGGAGTGTGGTGACTATGTTTAAGAGTGAAACTTTTCTTCAGAGTTAATATAAATGTAAACTTCAATTTAGTCATTGTCCTAATTGTCTTAACTTCTGAAGTAATAAAAATCCTTAATAGATGAAATTTTTCATCCTGAGACTGAAAGTGATACTTTCAACTCACCTGGTTTCCTCCTAATAAGATAGTTTAAATCCTTTGTAATTCATATTTTATTCAAATATAAGTCATTATATTTTGTGTATATTAGATACTGAGCTCATCTTCTGAACCCTTCTATTTTATGCTTCCTAAACATTTCTATAAAGTAAAGGAAAATATGAAGATAATAAAATAACATTTATGACATTAAGAATAGTAAAATTGATGAAAGGGAAATAAACATGGTAGTAAATTTTATTAGCAATAAATGAGGATGCTTTTTTATTTTGATCATATATATTCTCACAATACTTAAAAGTTTGTATTTTAAAGCTAACTTTAACAATACAAATTATTAAAATTCATTATTTTAAATTATAGACTTAATCTTTTAATGAAGAGCAAATCAATTTGCTTGAGAAAGAGGAAAGAGGTTTCAGGTATTAGTATAAAAACAAAAGGATGCATTGAAGTATTTATACATTCCAAATATTAGTGACTGTCTCCTGCCTCAGTGGTAATACTAAGGGTTCCTATTATAAATAAGCCCATAAAGTTGTAAAGGGTATTAGTTTAAAACTCAACACTTTATGTAAATAAATTATAAGGACTCAGAAGTTTTGTTTTACAAATATTAAATTTCACTTTTGAAAATGGTTAATTATTTTGCTAGAAAGGTCAAAGGGAAAAATGTCATATAAAATTAATTTATGATGTGAAAGGTTCAGTGAAGATTTACTTAATTGGTACATTATGGATTTCAAATCTTTGAGATGCTACCTATACCTTTAGGCAAGATAAACTTTATACCATGGGAATCCTAATTATAAACCTGACATTTCAACTGAGAAATCACACCAACTTGTTATAAAATAACAATAAGAACATGAAGTGCTTTAAAAATCACTTCTATGGAGTAAAACTTCAAAAAATGTTATGACTCTAGGAAAAAGTAGATTACATATAATATTTTAATGATCGATACTTTGCAGAATAGGTTTGGTTCAGTTTACACAGTCTTTTGAAAACATGTCAAGCAGTGCTATGTTAATTCCTTTTGTTTTCTTGGGGCACCACAAATTGGGAAAAATTTTTCTTTTGTTTTCCTTCACATCTGCTTGCTCAGTATGCTTAAAAGTTTACAGTCAAAGAGAGCTGCGTCTCTCTAGCCTGACCCTTAGGCTATATGTCTAACATAACCACCACCAAATACGCAACACTGTGTGTACAGTGCTTGCCTAGTTTATGACCCCCTTATGTGGCTTGCCTCCACCATAGTTCTACTCACAATACTCAATCTATGTCCATAAAATCTGTGATAGTCATCAAATGTATATACCTAGATGTCACAACAGAAGAGGAAATAAGATTAGTTTTGCATGTTTTGAAAGAACGCTAATAACATCATGGTACTTTTTTCTGTGTCATTCAGTCCTGGAAGAAGTTTGCAAGTCTACAGGTTAACTTGAATATTGAATTTGAAGCGAAATTATGGACACTTAGTTCTCAAGGTATTATATAGATTATAGATATTCGGCATGTTTTTATTTCACATTTAAGGTTTCTGAAAGTATTTTCAAAGATAATATGCTTCTATATGATATATCTACTCCATAGAAGTTGAAAATAATTCTAATTTTCCCTTTTCCTTAAATACTTCAGCCCCCTTTAATACAATTAACTTTTTCATTTTAACAATATTTCCATTGTACAAGACTAAAATGGAAATGAAAATAACAGAATAAAAGAGATGATCCTTCTGGTGCCTTTTCAGAAATCCTAGACAAGGGATGGAAACTAGATTTCTCTCCAAAGTCTGTTTTCCTGGATGGATAATGGTTACCCTGAGGACTATGTAAGGAGGAATCTTAGGCTGAATATAATCTCACGATCAAGAATGATTAATAAATTATGTCAGCTATGATTGTTAGTATCTACCTTTTGTTGTTAAATCCCTGATTTTTTCAAGAAACATGATTAAGACACTGAAAATCTCCATATTCATAAAAAATGTGAGCCCTCCATATATGCATAATAAGTAATATTAATATGTGAATAATAGTCAATTTGCTTTGCTTACTCACTAAGAAATTTACTCTTGCCTTTTCCAATGTATATAATTCACATTTTGTTTGTAGAAAATTTACAATTTATCTCATGGACCTTTAGTTTGAAAAATACTACTATTAAATCTATATATGCCAAGATGCTACTTGTACAACTAGTGCTCAAATGTCTTCTAGAATGTCAACAGCCGAAGTGCTTCTCATTGTAATCAATATTTGCTTAAGAGCTACATCATGAGACTAATTAGGCCAAATTGTTAAATAGTGAATAATAAAGCCCCTTTTATTGAATACCAATTGGAGACACTGCCCCAGGCCCTGTTCACACAGGATCAGGTAACCAGGGGCTGAGGAATTAGGGGTGAATGTAAGATGGAATGCATTATAAGAAATCTTTCAGTAGTTTGGCATTTTATTTGAGAGATAATAACACTATTAGGAGAAAAGATGATGTGAAAACCTGTTCCAAAGTCTTTGGCACCAGCAGAATCGACCCAAACAAGCTGCCGGCCCTAGTCAGTGCACAGATGGCTGAAGCAGCCAGATCTACACCTAGCAGATGAGATCATTGGGGGTCACTGTGACCCAGCCCCCGCAGACAGACTTGGGTGTGCGGTGCTCACTGCTGTCATGAGAGAATATGGACAGGCCATTTAGAAGCCATGATGTCGTGCTTCTGAGAACCACGGCCCACTTATTTCGCGGCATGTAGTAAACAACTCTCTCATTGGAACTGGCAGCACTGGGGGGATGATAGCCTCCCCTTCAGTCTGATTTGGAAGGCCTGCAGAGGTGGAGGAGGCTTCAAACATAGTAAGTTATTTGCGTGCGTGAGTGTGACCATGTTTTGTGACGCTGCTGTGAAAAACACTTGAGGTTTCATTTCACTAAGTCCTGAGTAAGAAATGAACAGATTTCACTCTGAAATTCGATTGGCACACCTGAAAGCGGTGGTCTGCTCTTCACTGCTTGCCAGTGACAGGGAGCTTTTGTTTACTGAGTGAATTTCCAATGTACTCTGCTAATTTGTGACTTTGCCAGCTGGTGAGCTTTCCTTCTCTGGCTTTGCTGCAGCTTTCTTGAGGCGAGCTATCAGGACAGCATCTCTGAGTACTGCAATATGACGAGCTTCTAAGACTGTTGCAAAACAATTAAAATGGCCTTATAATGTTGTGACTGCTATTGCTATTAAAATGAACAGAGGGATCTCAAGAGTCTAAAATGTTCCCGCTGGAGTCTGTATTGTTACTTGGTAATGGTTTTTTTTTTTCATTTTTTGTACAAGAGATTGATCAATAGTAACCCCCGGATTCTTTTGTGTGTTTTTAGACTGATGAGAAGCATACAGTTCTTTTTCATGTCATATTAGGATATTTCCAAACTACATTTGTAGTTGTAACATAGATTTTAATTTTATGTAGAAAATAAGTTGTTGATAATTTAAAAAAAATGTATCTGTGTTTGAGAAAATCTTGTTTGATATAGTAACCACTGACATCTCTGTTTTGTCATTTTTGTAACCAGTAACAGGATACTCATGAGCAGAATCTGCCCAGCTGGCTGTGCTGTAACTTTTGGGGTCTTTTGAACAAGAAGAAAGCAAAACCAGGTCTCTTTGACTAAATTTTAGAAGAGTTTATTGACCACTTCTAGCAGAATCATGGTAGCAAGTCAGACCCCAAACCAGCCTTGACTAAAGCAGGAAACTTTCACAAAAATTCCTTGAACAGTTTCTTTACCTGTCCATTATTTCCTCTGGAAACTGTTCTATCCTCTATCATCATACTGTATATAACACATAATAGCTGGACCATTAATAAAAGGGGAAGATAAGTAGATTACTGATGAATGCCCTTTCTGACATTTTATGTCCTTTGATGACAATCTGTGATGTATGTTATCCTGAGTTAAGTTGTAGGTACCACAATTTCCACGTTCTTTAACATAATTATATTTCCTTTGTGTTCTGCCAATGCTCAATGTCATCTGGTATTAGGGAAACATGATTTTGTCTTCGGCTTGCTCTAGACAAAATCTGCACAGCTCCTTCCCAAATGAACAAACATATGGAATGTGGGAAAAGTTATTCTTCATCATAAACATTTTTAACTAGTAGAAAAAGATAACTTTAAAAGGCCATATGCTTTGAGAAAACACTTTTCATTATTGAAGCTTCTGAGTAGGACATAGGATGAAAATAAAAACCTGAGGATTCTCATGAAGCTCAGTGCCTTGCACATGTGCAGTCATTTCTCATGCAGTATCCTTGTTTAAATGCTCCTCACTGGAAATCACAGGAGGGCAGAGATCAAGAGCAGTGGCTCTAGTCAGAGACTGCGTCCACGTGTCCTTTGGTCCCAGATGACTGAATCATGGTAGTGTTTTAGAAGGATCATGTTACCATGGGAAGAACAGGACTTGAGAAGTCCACAGAACACGATTACAATCTCATTCTACAAACAACAGGCCTTGTGATCTTAGCCAATTAACACTGAATTCTGTTTCCTTATTTTAAAACTGAAATCATGATATATACTTCATGCTGTGAGAATAGAGTATTTGAAAAGCCTGCTGCAATGTCTGTCACATAGCACTCAAAAAATGAGGTTGTAGGTTTTAGTATTACTATGAGACTTAGAAACTATGGATGTATTCTATTGTTTGCCTAGCTATAATTCATTTTTAGATCTTCTTCCTCCAATAGCTGACTGGGTGCAAGACCCATGCACACCTCCCAGGGATGTTATAATCAACTGCACCATAGAGTCTCCTTCTCTGATAATCAACTTCAAAGAGACCATTCTGGAAAGGAACTGTCTCTCTGTCAAGTGGTGTCTTCCAACCACTAATGGACTGTAATTCATATATCAGCATTGAGAGTAGTCTTGTGTGTTTTTTGTACAGTAGCTGCTTCCACGTGCCAAGATTTCAGAGTAATACCTAGCAAATGCTCTAGGGTGTTACTCTTCATGTTCAGTCTAATTTCCTAGAATAGCCTCCTCAACAATATGATGATTTTTACACAAAATGCAATGAGAATATAAACACTGGGCGAAGGATTCAATTTGCAACTAGAATAAAAAGACTTCGTATGCTTCTGATGTGACATATTTTCATTTGTCCTTCTGTAATAGTAGAAAATAGAATGAAATCTGCTCAAAAATTCGCAAATAAAATGAGTCCTTCTGGACTACAAAATAAAAATGGAAAAATAAAAGATACTTAGTTATTCTTTAGTGCCAAATAAAATATTGCATGTATATACTCATATGCTCAAAAATACATGTAATATTTTAACATTTTGATGTAGATGTAGAATTTCACAGTTATAAATCCTTTTTATATAAATCATTTCATTCTGCCCTTAGAACAGACTTGTAGTAGATAATTATTATGCCAATACTTTAGATGGAATTGATACCGATGAGGAATATAGACTGTAAAACCAATAGTTGATAATAAGTCTTATGGGCATTTTACCACCTCAACTTTCCTTATATTGGAACATATTTCAACCTATGAATGCACTCTTCATTTTGAGGGGATTTCTCACAAAGTATCACACACACACACACACACACACACACACACTCATTCCTTCCCCAAGGATGAGGGGCAAAACAGAAGAATGTATCAATAAAATTGTATCTTCAGTCTTATCCTGATTTGTAAGGTTTTGCGACATGTTCATTAACATGTTTATGACTTTGTAAGGCATGCAGCTAATTTAGACCTTTTGGTGATAAGGATTAGTGTTTTGTAATTTCTGTCCTATGGAAGATGACGCTGGAAGAAGGTGGTGTGGCCTCACATAAAGAAACAATGATTCCAAGACATTTTTGGTGATGCATTGCTACTGTGAGATATCAGCTGTACAAGTGAATCATCAGTATCCACAAGTGATATTTTTTAAACCAGCCTGTGTGTTTGCTGTGCTTTAATTTTATTTTTATATGCCTGTGTATGGTGGGGCCCTCTCCTTCAAGCCCTAAACATCACTATCTATAAAATGGGCATAGGAAATGGGAAGTGCTGTTACCTTACAAGCTTATTGAAAGATTGGAGAGAATTATGTATCAAAGAGGTTTGAAAAATTTGACATAATTTCAGAGCAGGGTTGAGCAGGCTTGTGTTTTGATGTTGAACTCAAATAAGATCCATGCATTTTATTACCAATATAGCCAACTTGTCAACCTCAGTTTCCTCATTAATAAAATGGGAAGCAGACTACCTTCTTGTAAGACTATATAGACAAAAAGCTTTAAACAAAGTATATTAAGACTCACTGTATCATGATTCTTAAACATCATTTCCTGCCCTACCTTTTCTTTTTTGTGATAGATCATATTTTTATCCCATGAGAATAATTTTTATAAAGTAAAAATATTTATTGAATGCATTAAAATTACTACCAAACATCCAATTTACATAACAAATTGAAAGGATGCTTAGTTATAGCACTTAAAATAATTCACAAAAAAATCAAACAAAATTAGAGATGGAAGAGCAAGAAGCACTGGAGATATTCTTTAGAGGAGGTTACTTAGTTTTTAGCAAAATAAAGCATGTAATCATCTCAGTACCAAATCCAGGAAGTTTTTACCAGAAATTTGAGATTAATTGAATGTATTTGAATATGTTTTAATGAAAATTTCCTGAGCATTCATTAACTTAAATGAGAAATAGTCATACCCTGTTCATTAAACTAGATATGTGAATAAATAAAAATATAACAGGTTTAAAGGTATTTTCTAATAAGGAAGAAAATTAATTTTATAGATGTATAGTCCTATGTCACATTTAAAAACAAGACAAATTTCTCTTTATTTTGGTGAAGGAGATCACCAACTTAATGTGCCACATACTTTAAAAGATTATTTTATATTATTTTCTTCTGAAGATATTATAATGGTTGTATGAATTATTAATGAACTTTAATAATTGGCTTAAGTAAATTCAGCAGTAAACAGCAGGTCTTAGGTCAAAGTTTTTCAATATCTTTTATAGCTCTAATTCTTTTTCTAGTACTTTTCCTCTGTTTATTTTCTGAGGAAATTTTGACATGATGCCCTTTAAAATGATGCTTATACTGACTCATTTCATTGCCTATAACTACACGTTCAAATTATATTGCATTTGCCTTCACTCTTAAGTGTTTATTTATGATATGATGCTGAATGACTTACTAAAAGGTTGAAACACTAGTTGAAGAAATTAAAACAGAATTAATAAGTTCCAAAGTTTGTTGAGAGCTTATTTTCATCCTTTCCTGGGGAGTTTTTAAGAGTTGAGGAGAAAATGATGATAATTTCTGAATTATTCAATACCATTTTTAAAAGTACTTAGCAAAGTGAGATTTGACTTTGGTGGTAAATAAGTGTCAAGTTTCTCATGTTGGTATCTTTGAACTGGAGGGCATGTGTGACATAATCCTCCCTTTCCAAAAAGAGGAGAAACCAAAATCTCAGGTATAAAATGACTGATTCAAGGTCCTTGGCAGAGAAGTGCCACTAATATTTCGGTTTTATGAAGCAATAAGTAATGATTTTAGTTTATTTAGGTGAGAAATGTCCAAACATTTTTTGGTTTATAAGTTAGATGCTTTCACTTATGATCATGAAATGGAATATAGGAGTCTTTATGTGTTGCTTCCTATAAACTATTTCACCAAAATCTTACTTCAAGCTTCTTCTTAACTTTTGGGGTGATTTCAATTACTTCTATGAAAAATAATGAGTGATTACCTTACAGACTGTAAACTTGGTGGCATTCAGCTATATATCGTCTCTATCGAGAATTCATTCCTTGTACTCCCAAATATAAATAATTCAAATATGCTTGTAGGAAAATATTTTGTTTATTTAAATATCACAGAAAATTATTTAAAAAGTATATAAAGACATGATTTTCCTTAAAATTTGTTCCATACTTTGGAAAATCTCAATAAAGATCAGCCACTGAAAGAGATGGAAGGAAAAATCACAACCACTAAGAAATTCTACATTTAGATTGCATGCAAATATGTCAAATTCTAATTCTACTTAAATGTAAAAAAAACAGAAGCGTGGAATTACAAGGTATAAGGTATAAAGTATGATGTATCCAAGAAGTGTATTGAAACGTGATTTTCATAAAGTCAGATTTTAAAACGCCACAACTGTTGGGGACCTTTGAAGATATATGTGATTGATTTGACATTACATTCCTTTACTTCTACTTGTATGCCTTATACATGCCACAAAGAACCTGCCTTTTTTTAGTCACTTAAATGTTAGAAATTATACTTACCACTAAATTTAGAAAGGCTGCAGAAAGAGATATTGAAATTAAATTTTCTGTATTTCGCTTTGCAGGTATTTTACTCATACCCCATAACCTATGTAATCTGTTGATATAAACTGTTTTGTTTTTATTATCATTCCAAATAAACTTTGGAAGTAGCAATATGCTTCTGACATTATTTCTGTGGGTGAGCATATTGTAATTTTAACATAGTAGTACAACTGCAAATAGGTTTCATAAGTTATTAGAGGGATAAGCTATCTTGTAAAAATCCCAAAAAATGGAATATTTCTACAGTATAAAGATACATCGGAAATGATAAAATTGACAGGAACAAAATAAGAATATTCCGTGGGATGTTTTCTAGCACTACCTGTTACGCTGTAACAGATCTGAATGTTATCAAGATCAACAGCCCTTTTTGTTTGTGTCTCTCCTTGCGCTGGGTGCTGTGACAGGAACGTTTCATGTTGATGCACTTTGCTTTGCAAGAGCAGTTCCTGACCCATTCAAAGGATTCCTGAGTAGCACGGAACTAAAGCCATATTTTAAAAATATTTTTAAATGTCATATAAGTTCAGGAGATATTTTTTTCCATGTTGGAAACTGCAGTCTATAGCACAACTGTTTAAAATACCATTCCTAATTCTAAATGATAGTATCTGACACTTCATACTCCTATGGAAATTGTTAGTGTGTCACAACTGTCATCTTTATCATTACTGAATTCAGAAACAAGTACTCAAACTGCAGCTCCTTGTTCTACTAGAAGTATATTTTTTCAGGTGACATTTTCTTTCAATAGTGTATGTACGCACACCAAAGAGACAGAGAGAGAGAGAGAGAAACAGAGAGAGAGAGAGAGAGAGAGAGAGGGAGAGAGAGAGAGAGAGAGAGTGACTTAGCCAACATATCTCTGATCTTCCTTTTTTTTTTAACAGAATGAAATTGAATTGAAATGGAGTCTCTCTCATCTCCTCCTCTCCCCACTTTTCCCATCTTCTAGCCAACTGAAGATCACTTTATGAACCCACAATGGTGTTGAAAATTGTCAAAGTACTGCTCTAATAACTTCTTAGTCAAAAATGATGGGCTACGTGAATTTGCCAGACCTGCCATAATAAAGCACCACATATGGACTGGGTGGATCTGAAATGTGTTTTCCCATAGTTCTGGAAACTAAAATTCCAAGTTCCAAGTGTTTGGCGAGATTGGTTTCAGCCAAGGCTTTGTTTAACTCATGCCAAACAAGTAGATGGTCACTGTCTCTCTGCATCCTTTATGTTCTTCTGAGTGCATTCAGGCTCAGGAGCTCTTTTTTGCTTTTAACTGTCATCTTCTTAGAAGACACAAATCAGATTGACTTCCCACCTATCACAGTAGCCATATTTTAACTTCGTGCCTGCCAGACAGGCGCTTAAGCCACTGAGCCAAACTCCCGACCCTAGTTTTTTGAGGCAGGGTCGCACTATGTAGCTCAGGTCGGCCTTGTGCTCGCATTGTAGCCCAAATTGGCCTCTAACTCTCAACGGTCCTCCTACCTCAGCCTCCTGAGTGTTGGGATTAAAGGCGTGCGCCACCATGCCTGGCTAATATTGTCACTTTCTGAGATGCTGGGAGACGGACATCAATATATAAATGGGGGAATGTAGTACATAAAATAGAGATTATGAATTATTACACAAAATAGAACTGGATGGTCCTCTAAAAAGTAAATTATAAAATAATAACGATGTGCTAATTTAGCTACAATCAACAACATCCCAAAACCTTAATACAAGGGAGTAGGGGTAAAGAATTTAAAGATTTCTCAAACTTGTATCATAACAACCCAGTCTTAGAAGAGGGTTGGTTGTATTAGCAAAGCTCATTCTCAGGGCTAGAGAATAGTGTCATAAACTATCAAATTAAAATATTAATAAATGTGTTGGAAGATGATGTTATTGGCTTATACAGAAGAAGCCAAAAATGTAAAAACTTGATGTTAAATTTCCAGCATGTTCTAGGCTGAGGTTAGTTTGAAAGGATTACTGACCTCTCTTGCTACTAGAAAAATAAGTTCACTCTTATGAGTATGACTGGATTCATAAGGCCTTAATATTATTGTCCCCTTTTGCTTTACTCTTGTCCTAGTTTACTCTATTTCCATTTTTGTCAAGAGTAATTTACACTAGAATTCAATTTCTCAAGCATGTTACCAACGAGGATTTCATGGAAAGCAAACATAAATATTCCACTTTCAAAGAAGGAAATGTAAGTGAATAGACTGGTTGAACAGTTCAGCATGATAGTCTTACCTAAACAGACAGCCTATCTCTTTGGAATCTTTCCTCATGTACTTATGAATTCAGCATCTGCTCAGTCATTTGCTGAGGACTATTGACTGTTATTCTTCTTTTATTCTGTGAAAACTTCTGTATCATTGAATTTATAAATTCCACCAGTTATTTTAAATTTATTTTCCCTTGAAAATTCTATCTCATTCTTAGTTTCATCAAACAGCACTTTGTATATTTTTTGATGAACTAAATTACACTGTCTTCTACTCATTGAAGCTTGTTTTTACTTCTGAACCTTGAACTGCTGCTCATTTTATTTTTAGATTTTTTCAAAACCCCTGTCTTTACACACTCCAGGTCAAATGACTAGTTATCTGAAGATTTCCATGATTAACCTTGCTAAAATTTCCACTCACTGCTTTTCTCAGTCATTACTGAATGAAAAAATAACTGGCACTACTTGAGGGTCAGTGACTACAAAACAGAATCAATGACTCCATCTTGTATTTTATAGAACATTTGAAAATGAACAATAAAATATAGTATACACCCACCATTTTTCATGTTTTAAGTAAACATTGTATAATAAACATGGGAGACCTCCTTGACTAGAAATATTTGTATAATGTGCTTAATTTATGAGGGCTTACTGTCTTCTACCAGACAAGTGATTCTTAGCTCCCAAAGGGTTCATTTGTTAGGATTTAGTACGATTCTCAAAGAGTAGTACCCAAAATAGCAACAGTATCATCACCTAGA
Organism: Dasyprocta punctata; assembly: GCA_004363535.1. Lineage (NCBI taxonomy): Eukaryota > Metazoa > Chordata > Mammalia > Rodentia > Dasyproctidae > Dasyprocta > Dasyprocta punctata. Next base: position 2,596 of record RJWM01024912.1, on the reverse strand, counting down.
AAATTATTAGAAATACAAGTTTGAGTCTCCATCCAAGAATCACTGAATCAGAAACTCTAGCAATGGGATCCAAGTGTTTGTTTTAGCAGACTGTCCAACTGACTCTTGTCAACTACTGATTCACCTTATCAACTGTCTAGATCAACACATGATTATCAGAATTAAAATAGTAGGAGTGGTTTTTAAATTATACTTTGACTTTCCAAGTGACATTATAATCCACTGATACAATTGTAAAAAATCAACCTTATAACTCTTCTGATTTATAATTTTATTCATAGGTTCAGCATGTCTGACTGATCCAAGAGCACTATACCTAATTTCTCAGCTAAAAGTCAATGTAGACTTGGGTTCATTTCCTATTTCATGGCTGAAAAGTCATTTCCCACTACATTTCTTTGGTATAGGACAGGAAAAAAATGAATAGGAAATGACAATAACCCAGCACCAATTTTTCAACCTTCCTGTCATTTCTTAAATATCATTTTCATGAATATGTTATTCCTGAGCTCTGGTAGAGGACAAAGCAATGATTTGGCAAGCTCCAAAATGATTCTCAAATGTCTGGGAAAATATTTTGTTCCAGAATTATGATGGATTTATGTTATGAATAAATGCTTGAAATGCAGATAATATATGTCGCCCTTCTTTTGTGGCACAAATATAATAGAATTATGAGGGGGACTTCATTGTTTTTACACTGTGACAAAAATACGAGCCTGCTTTTTGTAAAGAGAGAAAGTAGCATGTATTACAGAAGAAGCAGCAGCCAGTGATTAAATGCACCCTCGCCTCTTATCTCCACCCGTACTGAACTCACTTGTATTCTTCTTGCCCTACAAACAGAACTGCAATCTGCAGTGCAGTTATTACCTAGTCTTTGCAAGCTGCCTGTGTTGTCAGAATAGTTCTGCTAAATAACATACCATGCTTAAATTAGATAGTTACTAGTACGTCTTTCTTTCTGGGAGAAATTCTTGGTTCTTCAACAGTATATTCATCTTCTTTCTCCATATATTTTACATATTTTTTATATTCTAATAAAAATGATGAAGCAAAAAATCAAAATGGATTAGAATCATTTGAGGATAAGTATGAGAATCATATTGCATATGAACACATAGAGGCTAAAAGGAATTTCCTTTTGAATATGAATATACATGCATATATATATATATATATATATATATATACATACATATATAGAGATGTATTTTTAAAATGATGGATTTAAGGTTTTCAGTATATTGGGAAACAGAATTTATTAAAAATGAAATTTAAAACATTTTTAAAGTATTTCCAAATCTAAGTTGATCCGTTAGTCACTTTGTATATACCTTTATGCATTGAACCTTAACTATTGAGAATTATATTTTCCTCTACATCTTCTAAAAATGTTCCATCATAATATGAATAATATATGTTGAAAATTTGTTTACTAAAAAAATTATGTTTTACAATTATTTTGATATTGGTATTTTGCAATAACAATTGAATCAAAACTTATTTGTTATAAGTATCTTCTAAAAATGGTATATATTCCCTGAACAGAGGGAATAATTTTATACTTCCTGTGAGTAATTAACTATCATTTTCTCCAATAGATAAGGGCATACATTTCACATGACCTAAAATAATACCTTTAGGGTAGAATGAGACAATTTTTGAAATATTATAATGACCTGTAAAATTATAGCCTTCAAGGAAAAAACTATTCTAGATAGTAATATTAGAATTAGTCATGTTTAATTCCTCAAATCAGCAAAACATTCAAAGGGAAAATTAATTTAAAATTTTTCATTACTGTTGGCAATACATTATGGTAATTACAAAATTTTTAAGTTTTATTCCTAACCCTTTTTTCCCATGAGAACCGATCATAATTTTACATTAATCAATGTAAACATTTGCGTCATTTGGGAATGACTACAGAAATACATGTAACTACAATATGAAGTGATTTTGAAGGGATGGCATACACAAATGATATGTGCATGTGATTATTCATATTTCTAATGACATACAGGCCAATATTATAAAAGCTCTACTTCTCATTTGAAATGAATACTTTTTTGTAAAAATAAATATAGAGTAGACAAGCACTTAGATGTAGAATAGAAGTGAAATTTGTTTTCAGTGTGGCAAACTAGGATGATATTAGTTTTAATTACATTAAAGATTGGGGCTTTTTACTTGGGTCTTTGTTTTTGGATACTTTATGTTGAAAACTGCAAATCTCAGGAAGTGTGTCATGAAACATCAGGGAGATGGTACACAGTCTACTTACAAGAGATGCTGTGAACCCATGGGAAACTAATTTGCACAGAATTTACTGTTGTTTTGTTATGGAAATGATTCTATGTACAGAAACAAATATGGCCAGAGTGTTATGTTGTATGGAAATAAAGAAAACTAAGTAATTTGCATGTTTTCAAACAACAATATTTTAAGGAAATGTTGCAATGTAACAGGGAGTAGTCAGGAGATGACTTCATTATCAGCTATTTAAATTGAGCAGGATGGTTATTTGCATAATTTAATTTACATTATTATTTCCAATAGCTTTTAGTCTCACAGGCAAAAGAAGAAAACTCAT
>RJWM01024911.1:0-30073 GCA_004363535.1 Dasyprocta punctata | reverse complement strand
CACGCGTGGCGCGGGGGGCCTTGCCGGCCCCCTAGCCTCTCTGCAGGAGGCATCCGATGCCCCCGAGGTCCGAGCTCCGAGGAAGCCTGGCAGCTGCAGAAAGGAAGGCGCTGGATCGACTGGCCCGGCGACGCAAGGCTCCCTCCGGCCCTCGCAGGTCTGCGGAGCCGCAGGCGGGGCCGGCAGGGCTCCTGGGGGCTGCAGCGCCTCCCCGGCGGAGTTGGCGTTTCTTGTTTCTTGTGCCCCGCTTGTATTTTTGCATCCCCAGCATAAAGCTCCCTGCAAGACCCTTAGAGAACATAAAAAACATCACTGAGCCAAGGAAAGGAAAGTGCAGACCCCCGCTACCCCTGGGAGCATCGCGCCCAGCGGAAGGCGTCAGACACAGAAGCCCACGGCATCTGACTCGAAGGTCTGCAGGGACCCGGAGCAGATCGGGGGCTGCCGGGGCTGGGGCGGAGGGGCCTGGGCCACTGCCGGTGGGTAGAGCTTTCCTTCCCTGACAAGTGTCCCTGCGGCCCTGTCACCGGCGCTCGGCCCTCCTCTGTGCACCCACCGCAGGGCCCCTCAAGCCTCTTCCCCAACCCGTGCAGGATCTGCGCCCGGCTGGTGGCTCTGGGGGACAGGCTCCTTGCTGTTACCCTCCCTGCCGGGCTGTCTGTCTGTCCTGGTCTCCGCCTTGAAACCTGGCTTCGCAGCGACAGCGTGGCACAGAAATCCAAGCGTGGATCTTCCTGGAAGAGGAACCCGTGCTTGGGAGCCGCCCCTGCCGTGTCCCCTTCCTCGCTGTCCCCAAGCCCACAGCCACTGGAGCAGGGAGACCCCAACCTCCCTGCGCTGGGCCTGGAGGCGCCTGTGAAACCCACGGCCATCGGACCAGAACAGTTTCCGGTTCTGTCTGCGGGACGCTGGGGATTGCTTTTGTCCACAAACAACAGATCTCATTAGTTTTCCTACAAAGTCTGCATTTTACTCACAAATACTCTTTCCTTCCAAGCAAATGGATCCTTTCAAAAATCCTTTTGTTGGCTGCCACGTGGACCCCATCCTGCCCCCGGGCTGTCTCCCTCACACCTCCTGGGAGGCGGGGGTGTCTCTGTGCAGACCCCAGCCTTATCCTGAAGCCACCAAGACACGGCCTGACCGGGCTGGGACACTCACGTGCTCACCTCCCAGAACACGAGTCACTGAGGGCGCCTCCCAACCTGCTGTGCCCTGTTCTCCCTCCAGCTGCACCTTGCCAAGGATGGGGAAGAACAGAGCCCGGGGGAGCCGCCTGTCCTCCTTCTAGTGACTGCTGTGACTCCTTCTAGTGACTGCACATTCGACACCATCACATGTTAATCCTCAACAAATCCCATAAATCCAGCGGTCCTGGGTACGGGATGGGACAGTGCTCCCCTGACAGCACCTTCGGTGTTGGCTGGAGAGAAACACTCAGGAAGCCCAGAAGATGTGCAAAATGGTCCTTTATTTTGAGTTTGTGTCACTGCTTTCCACCGCTGGTGGTGTAAGGGTCTCATCCCTGCTCCCTCCCTCCGTCAGTTGTCCACCCATTCATCCATTGATCCAACCACAGTGAATTTTACTCAACTAACAAATGCCCAGGACTCATCACTTCTCAGTTATTCTGCCACATGGTTGGAATTGGGAAAGGAACCCTTTCCCACAGGAAGAGCGAGGACCGTCCTCAGAGGGGACGGTGCCAGACAGCAGCATAATTCCAGGCATCTGGGTGGCTCCTGTTACTTGCTAAGCCTCCTGTCTTAGTTTCTCATTGCTGAGACTCGGTACCCAGCACCCACAACTTGAAGGAGGAGAGGTTTATTCTGACTCACAGTTTCAGTCCATCATCGGCTTGACATAGGAGATAGGGCGTGGCAAAGCTGGCTGGGGAAAATGCGACCTGCGAATTACAAGACCCCAGGACAACTCGAGGACCTCGTATGTGGAACTTTTCATGAGCTCCCACAAGATGCGGGATGGCATAAAAGAAGTGCGACCCCCACTGAAAACCGCTGTCCTGAGTGAGTTTCCACGATAACCCCTGCCGCATTTCTCCAATGTGGCGTATAGTTTTATTTTTGCGTTTACCCCCTTCTTCTCTGTTTGACCCAAGTTTGCTCTGCAGAGCTGGGTTCTTCCACATCCATTTACTCTGCATTTTTCAAATAAACTTTTGGCCTGTCTCATCCAGTTCTTCATTCAAAGCAAGAAGGACCTGGAATACTTCTGATTGTTGAGCCACTTCTAAAGAAACTACCTGGTGACAGGCTGGCTGCAGTACAGGACCACACGGCAGAGGGGCCGGGAAGCAGACAGAGGAGGGAGGAGCCAGAAAGTGTTTCCAGGCCACGCCCCCAGGGCCGGCCTCTTCCAACCGGGCCGCCCCCTAACAGCACATTCCGCTCTGGCGATCCATGGCTCCCTCACCTAACAAAAGCCCTGCCTGTGAGCACCTCAGGCTCTTGGGGGGCATCTGGATATTAACCACAGCACCTCCTTTCCTACCCCTCACCCTGGCTAGAGGCCCAAGTCATGCAGGACAGCGTCAGTCCCTGGACCTGCCCTGCTCCTGGTCCTCTGCCGGGTCTCTGCCACATCGCAGTCTCCTGTGACCTTCCCTCGGAACCACGGGGACCACCCATGGCGCCCATATTTGTTTCTGTTTTAGGTAACAAACATTTATGGATCGCCTCGTGCGGGACCAAGTTCGACTCCACTGCTTTACGCCATCTGCATTTCCCACTGGGTCCTAACCCCCAGAGAGGCTGGCGTCCTGTGTCTCTTCCTCATCAACAACTACATGACAGTTAACAGAGTAGAAGAACGACAGCCCACACTCTATGAATTTTGTGGGGGGCCATTGAGGGAGGAATAATTTTTTGTTGTTATTGTTTTGTTTTTTTTTTGAGACAGGGTCTTCCTTTATAGTCCAGACTTGACTATTATATGCCTTGGGGTAGAACTCACTATGTAGCCCAGGCTTGGCCTGGAACTTAAGGCGATTGTTATGGTTTGTGTCTGGATGTCTCCTCCAAAGCCTTATGTAGTCACAGGGCGGGGGGGGGTGGGAGCTGCTGAATCTAGAGTTTGTGACTGGTTCATTGTGTAGTGCTGAGATTGGCACTAGACTGATGCATTCTTGGACTATTCCCTTAACAAGGATGTAATGACCTTCTTTGTTTCTTTTGATCTGTCTTGGCTTGAAATCTACTTTTTTTGTTTCGTTTCATTTTGTTGCAGCACTGGGGATCGAACTCACAGCCTCACACCTGCCAGACAGGCGCTTAAGCCACTGAGCCAAACTCCCAGCCCTAGTTTTTTGAGGCAGGGTCGCACTATGTAGCTCAGACTGGCCTTGTGCTCTCGTTGTAGCCCAATCGGGCCTTGAACTCACAACACTCTTACCTCAGCCTCCCGAGTGCTGGGATTAAAGGTGTGCACCACCACGCCCAGTTTGAAATCCACTTTTGTCTGCAAATAGAATAGCTACCCCTGCTTTTTTCTGGTTCCTGTCACATGGAGTAGTGTTTTCCATCCTTTGACTTTCAAGTCTGTGAATTTCTTTTTAATTAAATGTGTTTCTTATATGCAGCATATTGTTGTATCTTGCTTCTTGATCCATTCTGCCAGTCTGTTTCTTTTGACTGGTAATTAAGGCCATTTATGATGATGATTATAACTGATATGTATCCTTGTCATGTTATTTTCCAGTTGCTGGTTTCCCCCTTTTTTTCCCTTTCTGTTTAATTGCTTGTCTTGCCTGGTTGATTAATTCTGTCGGAGTTCATGGAGTTGTAGTCCTCATTATCTCTTTTTACAATGCCCTTCAGAACCTTTTGGAGTGGTGGTTTGGTGGTTATGAATTTCTTCAGGTGTTCTTTGTCACGGAAGCATCTTATTTCTCCATAAACTTTGAAAAATAGTCCTGCAGGATACATCAATCTGGGTTTGAGATCGTTTTCCTATAGAGCTTGAAATAATTCACTCCAAGCTCTTTGACTTGAGGGTTTGTGTTGAGAAGTCAGCTGTGATTCTGATGCTTTCCTTTATAGTTGATTTGTTTTTTTTCTCTAACAACTTTTAATATTCTGTTCTTGTGTTGAAGTTCTGGAATCTTGACTGTTATATGCCTGGGGGTAGATTTTTTTAAATCATGGCTAACTGGAGTTCTGTATGCCTCATTTACCTGAATGTCAAATTCTTTTTCCATTCTTTTCTGCCATGACTTCTGTGAACAGATTGTTTTTTTTCAATGTCATTTGTTCGATCCTGCTTTTTCACTGATTCAGATCTATCTTATATCATTCTTCTTTGTACCATCTAGCTGCTATTGGATTGACTTCTTGTGGTTCCTTGCTATTTTTAAGAAATATTTCTTTTTGTGATCACTAACCAAAATCCTTTCCTTCTAAATCTGATATTCTGTCCTCACACTGGTTCATTCTGCTGTGTATATTTTCAATGGAATTTTTTATCCCCTGGATATCTGCTTGAATCCATTTCTTTCCTATGTTAGGCATTAATAGTTTCTGTAGTTTTCCAACGCTCCTCTTTTTTTTTTTTTTTAATCTGTATGTTCTCTAGAGTCACTAACCAAGTCTTTCATTATGGTCGCCATCTCTGTAGTTATCTGAGAGATTATTTCTGATTTGATTTTTTTCTAGAGCCCAATTTACCTGCTTTAATGCAGTGGTACTTCTGCTATTAGCACTCCAGAGAGTCCAAGTGGCTGGCTTTCGAATTGCTGCACTTCAATGCATCCTGGGTTTGCCTTTGGTGAGCTGGACGTCTAGGGCTGTATCTTCCTTAAGTGGCTTCTCATTTTCCATTCTTTTTAAAGTTTAATTCCTGGGTTGATGCTTGTAAATTGTTTATGGCAGCTAGATGTACTGCTAGCATTTAGAACCCTTAGAAAACAACTACTAGCCGGGCGTGGTGGCACACGCCTTTAATCCCAGCACTCAGGAGGCAGTTCGAGGCCGGCTTGGGCTACAACGCAAGCGCAAGGCCGGCCTGAGCTACACAGTGCGACCCTGCCTCAAAAAACCAGGGCTGGGAGTTTGGCTCAGCGGCTTACGTGCCTGTCAGGCAGGGGTGAGGTTGTGAGCTCGATCCCCGGTGCCACAAAAAAAAAGAAAGAAAACAACTACTTCTCAGACATGTTGCTGCCTTTGGGTTTTGAGTCTGTTGTAAGATCCCACATCTTCAATTTATTGGGGATGAGAAGTTGCTGCCTATTTGGCCCAACCCTTGGTTCTTTGGCACTCAGTCTTGGCATACCAGGAAGAACAACTGATTAGAACATTTCTGTCACCTTGGCTAAGGTAGTACAGTCAGCAATAACAACAGCGTCAAACACAGCCTAGGGAATGACAAACTGTGATAACTATTAATCTGCTATCTTTAACCATATGAATGGTATTTGTGACTATATGACAAAATCTAAAACAAATTAGAAAATTGTATACAGTAAATATGACCTCAATATGGTTATTTTATCCTCAGGGGAGAGAATTTAAAAGGGGTTGGGGGAAAATAGAGAAATAGAAGAAAAGGAAAAGATTAGAAGCAAGGCTGGAGGACAAAAGAAGATTATGCAAATTTTGGGAAACTGGTGAAGAAGACAGAAAGGAAAGAGAGAAGGAAGAAATAAAAACAAGAACAGAGCCTTTAATCCCAGCACTTGGGAGGCTGAGGTAGGAGGAGCATTGTGAGTTCGAGGCCCGCTTGGGCTACAATGCAAGAGCAAGGCGGACCTGAGCTACATAGTGCGAACCTGCCTCAAAAACTAGGGCCAGGAGTTTGGCTCAGTGGCTTAAGCGCCTGTCTGGCAGGCACGAGGCTGTGAGTTTGATCCCTGGTGCCACAAAACAAAACAAAACAAAAAAAACAAGAACAGAACAACAACAACAAGAAAACTAGAAACAATGTACACATTGGTATAAAAACAGGAACAAACCATCAAGAAAAAAGAAAAGAAGAAAAGTCCCCTTCAGGGCATGTCTCTGCTGTCACTGGTAAACAGAGGGGCAGAAAGCAGCCAGACCCATGTTGATTAACTGCAGCAAGCCATCCGTAGATTTATGGTGAGGTACTGGATAATCCCAGCAAGCCTGCACCGCTGAGGCTCAGGTTGGTTTCTGGCTGTGAGGCTGGGACCTGATTTGTTCAGCCTGCAACAGTCTGTGTGTGTATCTCCTGCCAGTCTGAACGCAGCTCCCTCCCAACTTCCAGCTTGGCTTACTGACCTCCGGCCAACTTGAACTTGGTACTGCCTCCCCATCACTGACAGCCACTACATGGAGCTGGCCTGCAGCTGCTCGAATTCCAAGCTCAGGTGGCCCTTCTCCAAGATGGCCACCAGCCAATCGCCCTCTCCTGGGGGTCATCTGAACCTAAGTAACCCGCCAGCCACTGCGGTCCGCTGCGTCCAGCACTCCACTGCACTGTTGCCTCTCTCTGTGGAGGCCTCTGGGGTTGCCGGTCGTCACCGTGCGTCTGCAGGTTCCAGCTGCCCCTCCCACACAGCGAGTCAGGGCTCAGGGGGAAAATGCCACTAGCCACCTCCTTATTCTGTGCTGAAGTCTCCTTCACTCTCCTCATGGGGTTCAATTTTAGCTTCATTTCCTTCCTGGGTGTCAGGGACCCATTTCCCTCTCTCTTCTCTTCCTCATATTGCTGTATTCCAGCATCTGGACATCAAATCTTGGAGAGACTTTTTCCCTACTGTCTACCATTCCACCATCTTCCTGGAAATAAGTAGACATCTACCTTTGAGTCAGACAACCAAGCAATTTGCTTGGCAGATTTATTTAAGGCACTACTGTGCCCAAGCTGTGATGGGCAAATCTTCACTATGGGCAGTGTGCTGTCTCAGGTTGAGGTCCTCAAGCACAAGGCCGTGGGTTCTACTATCTTTAGGAAGACAGTCAATTTCTTTAAAAATTCAGGGTGTCGGGTGGGTGTGGTGGCACGTGCCTGCAGTGCCAGGTATTCCAGAGGCTGAGGCAGGAGGATTTCAAATTCCAGTTCAATCTTTGCAAGTTAGCAAGACCTTGTCTCAAAATAAAATTTGAAAGAAGAAAAGGGCCGTGATATAGCTCAGTGGTGGAGTACTTGTGTAGCATGCACAAGGCCCTGGGTTCTTCTCCCAGTGCTAAAAAAAAAAAAAAAGAATTCAGGGTCTCTCCTAGAGCTTCCTGATCCAATGTGCTTGGAAACCTCTGTGGGTGAGTGGTTCTGTGGCAAGATGGTGCAGACGGGAGGGACGGTTGAGTGGAGGGGCCGAGAGGCTTCCACTCATTGAGAACCAGCACCATGGGCCTGGCGTCCCTGCCCCTCCCCAGGAAAGCGAGGTGCGAATTCCACAGGAAGCTGTGCTCTGTGCTCTGGGCGAGGGGGCACCCCCAGGACCTAGGCAGGGCTAAAATGCAAGCCACGCCTTCTAGAGACCTCTGGCCTCTCCATACCCTTCTTTCGGGGGTAAGGAGCACGTGCTGGAAGAGTGCTCAGCCCGGGGCCACCCACGACATCCTTCCCCACGGCCCACGTGCCTCCCCATCGTCACGGCGCCCCATATCCGCACCCCCAGTGGCTCTCAGTGAACTGTGGGGACCGGAGAAGGCGAGGAAGGAGAATGGGGGGACAAGGACGTAGGCCGGGAGCCCCGACCTTAGCTGTCTTCTGGGAGAGTGTGGGGCACGAGCGTGGGGGTAAAGTTCAACCTTTATTTAAGGTGAGAAAGGAAAAGAAGTAGAAATGAAAGGAAGAAAGGAAGAGAGAAAATATGCCCTGCCCACAGAGCAGGCGCCGCGAAGGGAAGAAGGGCGCAGACACTGCGCCCAGCAGCCACCATTCTTTTTTACTCGGCTATCGGATGCGGGCGGGCCGGATGTGGCGCAGGGCTCTGCGCATGCGCCTGGCCTTGATGGACAGGTCTCCGCGAGTGAGCAGCTGGCCTGGTTATCTCGCTGTTGCCCCGGACCCGAATCTCCTGCCACAACCCACAGGAGAGTGAGGGGCAGGCATGTGCACAGGGGTCAGCAAAGACTGAAGCTTTTTCTACCCAGTGCTCCCCCCACCCCACCCCACCCCACACACACATATACACTTTCTTACAGTTTTGGAGGCTGGAAGTCCAAACCCAATATCCCAGGGCCAAAGTCAGGATATCAGCAGGGCTCCTCCTGCCTCAGCCTCCCAAGTGCTGGGCCATCACACCTGCCTCCCGCCTTTGGCAGCTTCTAGAAGCCACCCACATTTCCTAGCCCTTGGCTCATTCCTCCACCTTTGAAGCGGCAGTGAACATTTCTGTTCTGACCTCTGCTCCCCGCCCCTCACACTGGCCCTTGTGATTACGGAGAGGTTGCCTGCGTAATCCAGCGCTCTATCCATCCCCGGATCCTGGCTCTTGCCTGGAAAATTGGATCTTCACGGATTCCAGGGATGAGGATGTGGGCACATTTGGGGCAGGTGCACCCCCAGGTCCAGGTGCCCAGAACCTTCAGGCCCCGGTCCTAGAGGTCACCTGGGCCTCCAGCCTTCCAACCCTACCCTTGACTGCGGTGCCTGTCATCCCTGACGCCCAGGCCTCCCTTCTCTTGACGGCGACGCTGCTCCTGACCAGGCCTTCGGCCCATTTGCCAGCTGGCCAGACATTTCTGGGCTCAGCAGCTTCCTCAGGAAAGCAGCTGCGGTGTCAGAGGAGGCCTGGAGAACGGGCGGCACCTTAGGGATGGCTCCCGTCGTGGCCGCACAACAGGCCAGGCGTGGATGGGCAGGGAGCAAGCGGTCCATCCGGCAGCCACCAGGGAAAAGCTTCCTCCCCACTGGAGGCAAAGGCGACAATGGCGTTGCACGGCCTGCAGCCTTCTGTCTGCCACCTGGGCAGCAGGACCGGACTTGAGTCCAAGGAGCCCCCCAGGGCCAGGGGCAGCAGAGGGGACCAGGGCTCCCTCCAGGACTCCCCCGCCTCCTGGCTGCTGTCTCCTGGCACCCTGGCTGCCCCATGGTGGCCCTCACGCCCTATGCAGCCTCTGTGCCTCCTGCAGTAGCACTGGGTCAGCCGCTCCCTCCGGAGCCCACAGCCCCACCGCCCCGAACCCGGCCCTCAGCTGTGCCGTGCTGCCGCCCGGGCCCGCGCGTCTACGCCAAATCAAGCCGGCCTCGCCCTCCCTCCTCCCCACAAAGATCAGTGAGAGCCCGGCTTCCTGGGCAAGGCGCCCACCGCCCCATCCCCAGGCTGCTCCTCCCTGTCCCCGCCCTGGGGTCCTAGAGGGGCTGCAGGGCCATTCCGCAAGCCTGGCAGGGGCAGCCGTGTGGCCGAGACGGAGCTCGCCAGCGGGTCACGGAGGACCCAGAAGAAGATTTGCCTGCAGCTTGCCGGCTGATCCCGGGGATTCCTCCGGGGCGTCTGTCCCCACAGGTCCCAGGCATTCTCCACCTCTGCCCACTCTGCCACCCCTCCCGGGGAGGCCCCGCTGGCCCCTAGATGTCCCCTGGCCTTGGACTCCCGGATGGGCCGTGTGGAGCCCTGGAGGTCGAGCGCCCTCGGGCTTGGGGAACCCAAGGTCAGAACTGCCAACCGGTTGCCGGCTGCTTCTGGACGCCGTGGCAGCCGGGGACTGACCCTAAGCTCATGCCCCCTCCTCTGCCAGGTCATGGCTGTGCGTGGGTCCTGCAGGGCGTCACCCTCCCGCCCAGACAGCACACCGTCCCTGAATGTGCTGCAGTGTGGCCGCGTCACCAGCCTGCGCAGTAGCACCTCTGACCCAGCCGGCCCGAGGACTGCGGTTCCCAAGGTGGAGCTCGGGCCTGGCTCTGTGCAGGCACCGGCCGGTGTCTCTGTCCTCAGCGCCAGTCCCTACCTGCTCCTGCTCCTGCTCCTGCTCCTGCTCCTGCTCCTGCCGAGTAACCATGGAGACCGCAGAAGGCTGGTGAAGGAATGGCGTGTTTAGTCTTTAAAGGGAGCCATAGGCCGGGCAGTTTCCCCAAAAAGGAAGTACCGCGGGTGTTACAAGTGTTTACTTTGCACTCCTGAGAGGGGCTAAGGGTGTGAATGAGCCCGAGGACTCTGCAGAGGTCTGTGTGCCCGACCTGGCCAAGTCCTGCCCCACCTCTGCTGCGGGTGACTGCGTGTCCAGCCTCTCCTTTTTTGGCAAGGGGTTACTTGGGGTTGAACCCAGAGCCTTCACGCTGAGCAATGTCTCCAGCCCCTTTTTATTTTCTATTTTGATACTCTGCTTTCTCTTCAGAGCGTATAAATCTTTTGCCTTTTTATTTTTTATTTTGAGTCAAGGTCTCACTAAGTCACAAAGGCTGGGTTTGAACTTGCCATCCTCCTGCCTCAGCTTCCCACAGTGCCAGGATTATAGGCATGTGCTACCTCACTGGCTTCAGCCACTCTTTATGAAAGACAGAGAGCGAGGGAAGGACGGAGGGAGCGAGAGAGAAAAAGAGGAGTTTCATTTTTCTTCATTTATTGTTCTTTTTTTTTTTTTTTTTTTTTTTTGAGACAATGTTTCCCTGTATACCCCAAACTGGCCTTGAACTTGTGATCTTCCTGCCTCAGCCTCCAGACTTGCTGGGACTATAGGTGTGCATCACCATGCCTGCCATGAGAACTTTCTTGCTCCCTTTTATTCTAGAGCTTTTCTCATATAAAATATTGGCCTTACTACCTCCGTCCCTCAGTTTCCTCATCTGTAAAAGGGGATAATAACAGTACTTACTCCACTGGGCTATTCTGAGGATTTAAGAAATAGAGATCACTTTATACATGACCGGAGTCTCGGCCCTCAGAAGGCTGAGGCAGGAGGACCACAAGGAGACGAGTGCTGAGATTACAGGCATGCAGCACCAGGCCTGGCACACCCCAGATTCTTCTCCTTGGTTGTTTTTGCTTCTGGCCCCACCCCCAGCCCCATCTAAACCAGGCTCCTCTGTTCCGTGCCCTGGGGAGGACCAGGAGGAAAGCCCTCCCTCCAGCCTGCAGGTCTCCTGGCTCCAGAACGGAACGCCTCTGGCTGCTCCTGCCTCGGCCTCCCAGGGATGTGACAGCCGAGCGAGTGAGCCTGCTTTGTGAGATGCGGGGTAGTGGTGCCCTCTCTCCGCAGTGGACCCCGTGCCCTAAGGGCACCTCCTCGCCACAGCTTCAACAGAGCCTCCCACAGCCTTGCCCCTGGGTCTCACACCACGGAAACCTCGGAAACCTCGCCGGATTCTCCGGGGTAAAAGGCCACAGACAAAGGAGGAGGCCAGCGAGTGCTGGGCAGGAGGACTTTCCTGGATCCTTGGAAAATCAAAAGGCTCCTCTGGCAGGGGACAAAATAATGAAGGAGCTGGGGCGGCACCAGGATGGCAAAGTGGGCTGCGGCTGCTGTCTGCCATCTGCCTGCTGGCACTTTCACAGGGCGGACGGAAAGTAGCAGAGCGGGAAGAAATGAACAATTGCTGTGTGTGCCCACAGGTGCTCTCTTGAAGGGTTGCGGAAAGAACTTGCCCTTATTCCCTTCCCTCCAGTAGGATTTCAGAGCCAGGCCTGTGATCCCAGCACCTGGGAGGCTGAGGCAGGAGGAGCACCACGAATTCAAGGGCTACATAGTGAGTTCAAAGCCAACCTGGACGACATAGCAAGACCCTGTCTCAAAAAATCAAATCACAGGCAGAGCAGGGCCCATCAAAAAAGGGCAGATAAAGCCAACGCCCACTTGACCAGCAGAGGAAGTTAATCACACAACCTTGTCCTACCCCCCCCAGCCCCCCACAATCCTTTCCTCACAAAAGCCTCTCCCGTTGTCCTCCCAGGCTCCTGCGTGTCATCCTGACACCCTGTCTGGGAGGGTAGGTGCTCCCCAGGAAGCAAACAGGCGAGGCACCTTTTGGAGTTTTAAGGGAATAATACTGTCAAATAATAAATTTTATTTTTAAACTTTCACTGCATATGGAAAAATCCACATCCATTACCCCAAGTCCTGCACCCTTGGGGTCTGCCCGGTGTCCCCTTAGCTAAAGCAGAGCTGCAGCTGTGGGGGCAAAGCACCTGGCAGAGGCTCTGAGGCCTGAAGGTGGCTTTGAGACCCAGAGGGTCAAATCCATCTTCCTTCTTTTAGTTCCGGCTTATGGCTTATTAGACAATATTGTTCCCTCAGAACCCAAAAAGGCGCCCCATCTATTTGTTTCCAGTCTTTTCTAGATGCCAGCAACCACACACAAAATCCATTTTTATTTTATTTTTAAATTAAAAATTTTTTTTTATTTTTTTATTTTTGTGGCACCGGGGATTGAACTCACAACCTCGCGCCTGCCTGACAGGTATGTAAGCTGCTGAGCCAAACTCCCAGCCCTAGTTTTTTGAGGCAGGGTCACACTGTGTAGCTCAGGCCGGCCTTGCGCTGGCGTTGTAGCCCAAGTCAGCCTCAAACTCACAACACTCCTCCTACCTCAGCCTCCCGAGTGCTGGGATTAAAGGCGTGCACCACCACGCCTGGCAAAAAGATTTTTTTGAGTCAGGGTCTTACTATGTAGCCCAGGCTGGCCTCAGACTTGCAGCAATCCTCCTGCCTCAGCCTCCCAAATGCTGGAATCCAGGACATGAGCCACCACTCTGGACACAAAATTCCTTTCTAGATACAGTTCCTGGGCTGACCCTTTTGCTTCCTGCTCTTAGTTTACTTCCTCTTCCCAGGCACACGGAAGGAAACTTCCAGACTCTGACCTTGCATGGCAGAGGATTAACAGCCCTGTGTTGCTCAAGGTTTTTCCTTCATTCGTTTTCGAAAGTGTTTTCAGTCCTGGGATCCAGCCCAGGCCCCTGCACGTGCTAGGTACTGTACCAGTGAGCTGCACTTCCAGCTCCCTGGAGCGAAGCTTTTTTTTTTTAATCAAGATTTTATTGGTATTTTAGATGTGCACAATGATCACATTCATCATAGAGTCTGCACTGTGCATCATGTAACTGTGTCTTTCCAGTTCCCCTACCCTCCCTTGAACGCCTCCTCCCCACCCTATTTACAAAGCTTTGCTCCCATGTCTTCCTTCTTTTCTCATTTTTTTTTACTTTTCGTTTCTTTCTTTCCCCCCTCCCTTCTTCTTTGTTCCTCTCCCCATCTGAACATTTTCTTCCTATTTCACAATACCTATTATACATTTTGGTCCTTATTTACACCAGAGAAACAACGTGATATTTACACGTGTGTGTCTGGTTTATTTCATTTAAGAGTATGGACTCAAGGTGCCTCCATTTTCCTAGAAACGTCTCCAGTGTATCCTTCTTTAGGGCAGAGTAGTACTCCATTCTAAGGCCTTTAAAATATGATTTTAGTTTAGCTTGCAGATGAACCGACTCTCACCTGAGCTCACCTTATTCTTCTAAGACCTTGTCCAGTGGAAACCCGTGTGTTCACAGCCTCTTTCCCCAGGCCGAGTTGGTGTAACATGAACTTATGGACACTGCGTGGTTAGGGACAACGTAAGTTACTTCTCATTCTCTAGGAGGAAGCCGGGGAGGGGTAAGAGGCTGAGACCTCTGCTACTCGCAGCCATCCGGTGATCGTGGCTTCAAAGGGACAACCGGACATCGGTCCACGGCCGATGGAAGAGCAAGTAGGTAGGGTTTCATCGGTACGCACGCCTCAGGGCTGTTCCTGTGCTATCCCAGCCAAGGTGGTTGGTTGCTATGGCGACTGCCAGGGTCCCAAAGCCCGAGACCCTCACCTTCTCCGCCACAAACAGCATGCGGGCCCTGATGACGTCAGACTCAGCACCTGTGGGTCGCACACCTTGGACTTCCTGTCCTTAAGCAAACTCCATCCTTTTCCCTGCACATCTGCTTTTCCTGTGGTCTCTCAGGACGGCGAGTTCCGGCTCAGTCTGGACAATTTAGCAAGACCCGGACCCAAGAGAAAAAATTCCACGGACAGTTCGCTCGCACTCACGCCCCCACACTGGAAAGCCCAGGACTGCCGTGACCTTCCCAAGCCGCCCGCGCGCGGTCTCCGAGCCCACTCGAGCGTGTGTCTCCCTACTCTCAGCCCCGAGGTCCTGCTCAGGCTTTTCCGTCACCTCCTGGTTTGTCCCTGAGCCAGCCCACGATCGTCCTGAGCACCCCCGGTGCGGGCCTGGCTATCTCCAAGGACAGACACAGCCACCGTCCTCGCCGCGGGGACTGTGATTTCCGAGCCTCCCGAGGGCGCGGAGCAGAGCTGGGGCTCCACTTCCCGGGCCTTGCAGGATAAAGCGCCGCGAGCACAAAGGACATTCTTTGCATAGCAGAACCCGTGCAGCCGCAGGCCGCAGCCCCTTCCGCCGGGAATCCCGCCGTGGCTGAGCCGCTTTGCTCTGCGGGAACGCGGCGTGCCGGCTCACGGGGTCTCCGCGCCGGGCTCCGCGTCTGCCTGCGCCCTCTGCGGAGCCCTAATCCCCGGAGCCTGGTAACCAGGCATCTGCACAGAGGCGGCCTTGCCTCGAGAGAGGCTCTTCCTCCGGGACAAGGCCTTTCCCAAAGTTCTCGGAGGGGCCCCTCCTAAGGGCACGGCCACTAAGAAGACAAAGAGAAAACAGACTGGGCCCGGTCCTGGGGGTGGGCAGGGCCCCCTTCCCACCCCTGCTTCCCCCAGCCGCTCTCGCTCCCCTCTTCCTCACTCACCTCCTTCTCTGAAACAACCTTCCTTTCCTCTGTTCCCATAGCCACTACTTCTCTCCCAGGCTGGAAAATCAGGGAACAAATGCAGACAGCAACACTGTGTCTCTCGAGTTGGCCGTGATGGCGCAGGTCTGTGATCCCAGCACTGGGGAGGCTGAGGCAGGAGGATTGCTACAAGTTCAAGGCCAGCCCAGACTACCAAGTGAGACTCTGTCTCAAAAAACAGCAATAAGCAAACAAACTAACAGGGTCCTAGCTAGGCAGAGGGGTGCACACCCACAATCCCAGCACTCGGGAGGCTGAGGCAGGAAAATGGCAAGTTCCAGCCCAGTTTGGGCAATTTAGCAACTTACTGGAAACTTGTCTCAAAATAACAAATAATTGTAAAAAGGGCTGGAGGTGTAGCTCAGTGCAAAAGCCCGGGGTTCAATCCCCAAGGCTGACAAATAAATAGTTACAACAGAGCCCCAGCTGTGTTAAAGAGCAAGTCCAGCTGCCGCTCGCTCGTTCAGGTCCAAAATGTCGGCCACCAGCAGCTCCTTCCTCCTCTGCCTCCGAGGCCGTGAGAAGGCAGAGACCTCCACCGCCTCAGCCCTCCCTGGTACTGGGTGGTGACTTGGAGCGCAGGCGAAGGGTCGTGGTGAGGGCACAGGGCCGTGGTTCCTCGGTTCCCCAGCAGAGGAGGAGGCACCCCGTGCTGCACAGGATAGCAGCGTCCAGGCCGAGCCTTGCCCTGAGCGACTCCATCTTACACAGCAGCGCTTGGCTCCATGTGAGCTCAGAGGCCGAGGCAGAAAGACTTGTGACTTGTCTTTGCCAACAGATGAGTGCCAGATGTTGGCCTGGCCAAACTTATCAATGAGAACGGCCCCAGCTGCACAGCACAATGGCCATCGTGAGGCGTCAGCAAGGGGTAAATAAATCCACTGTGCTAATCAGGAACTACCACCTGTACGCATATCGAATTTCATGTCTGGGACACCCGGACCCGCCACGGATCAAAGTTCTACCAGAGAAAACCAGGCCCGCAGGCTCACAGACGCACTGGGCCAGCACAGGACGGGGCCCCTCACCTGGACCGTGCATAGGGACGGGCACGACGCCTGGGCACGGCGGCCACACACACACTGACCTGCTGTCACAGGCAGCTGAGTTAGTTAGAAATATTATAGGCAGACAGGGCTGGGCCCTCGAAGGAGCCAGTGCAGAAGACCAGGTACCTTGCAACTATGGGGGAGACAGACACCTCTGCTGTGGGCCAGATCTCAAAACAAAAGGCAAAACAAATGCAACCACACCCTAGGTATAAACATCAGGGGTTGATATTCTAAATAGGTATGGATCACCTTGAGGAAGCCAGGAATCACCATCCCAACCCCCTGCAGGAAGAGTCACTGCTCTTTAAGCATGCCCGTTTGCTATGTGACTGGCTTCCCTGTTTGTCCCTGATTGGTCAATTTTACCTGAACAATTAATCCTACTGGTTGACCGTAGTTCTGTCCCACCTCATGCCCGTCTGCCTTGTGTTCCCATGTTTTCTCCAGCTTGGATCCACCTCACCTCTGGTTTTGCTCTATAAAAGGCCCAAGAAAAGACAGTCTTTGGCAACCCACTCAGGACCCTTTCTGTCTTCCAGACAGAAGCTTTCTTTCTCTCCATAAATATATTCTGCTCTTAACCTCCATCGTTCCTAAAATTCATTCTTTGATTTTAGAGAACAGGATCTGGAACTGGACATATGGTAGGTTGGGAGTTTTGTCCCCCTGTATCATGGTCACCTATTATCAGACCACCTGGGGCGCATCGTGAGCTCCAGCTCTGTCCCTGGCTCCCGCCTGCTGTGCGGGGT
This sequence comes from Dasyprocta punctata, assembly GCA_004363535.1. NCBI lineage: Eukaryota > Metazoa > Chordata > Mammalia > Rodentia > Dasyproctidae > Dasyprocta > Dasyprocta punctata. The sequence goes on along the minus strand of RJWM01024911.1, from coordinate 13,577 downwards.
CTCCAGTTCTGCGCAGGCCATCGACGGCCCCTCCTGCCCCTACCAGCTCTGTCTGGTCAGTAGTAGTCTCTGGCCAAATGCGGGGACCTCGTGCCTCTGGGGGCTCCCTGCTTCCACTTTCAGCTCTGCCTCTTCAGATCCAGGATCCCTGGTCATTGTCACAGCGACAAGTTACTGTTGGAGATGGGAACTGGGACTTAAGACTGAAATAAAAGTGAGTTTGAGACCAGCCTGGGCTACAAATTGAGTTCAAGGCCAGCCTGAACTGCATAGTGAGACCCTGTCTCAAAAAAATACGGCCGGGGATTTAGCTCAGTGGTGTAAGCACTGAGTGCCTGGCAGGCACGAGGTTGTGAGTTCGATCCCTGGTACCAAAAAAAAAAAAAAAAGGAATAAAAGAACCTGCGCATGCGCAGCTCACCGGCTGGCCAGCAAAACCTTCGGCACTCAGATGCGGCGGATGATGCTGGCAGAGCCTGCGACTCCCCGGTCAGTCAGTGAATCCCGACGCTGTGGAAAGACCCGCGCGGCTGCATCCCCCTCACCACGCCGCGTGCTCACGGCGCTGGGCTGTCCCGGGCCGCGCTCCCGCTGGACTCCGCCTGGGACGTGACTCACTCTGGCCTGGGGGTGCAGGACGCTGGAGGGCAGAGGTGAGAGGCGAGCTGGGGTGTCCTGACGCCGCGGCCCCTGCTTCCCCAGGAGGACGTGCGGGGCAAGCCTGGCTGCGGGTCGGAGCGGGGAGGACGCCCAGGCGAAGGCTCTGGATCCTTCGAGAAAAAGGGCCACGTGAGGGAGGGGACGACCGCAGCCTCTGGGAGGCCTGGGGCCTGATCGTGGAGGCCTCTGCAAACTTCTGTAGGATTTCTGCTTCTCCTCTGAGCCCAAGGGGAAACTGAGGCATGGTGAGTCTGTCCTTGGTGAAAGAGGGGACGAACCCCGGGGTAGGGCAGGAGTAGGAGACCCGTGGGGGTTGGGCAGGGCGGGCTTAGGGCTCAGAGGATGCGCTTGTGAGGGGGGCTGGCATTCCGCGCTGGCTCTCTCTGTCCCCTGCATGGCATTTTCTCCTCATTCTGTGAACACACCCAACTCTCCCCTGCCTCAGGAACTGGCCAGTTGCAGCCACCCTTTACCCCTTGCCCTTTGCCCACCTAAATTTATGTTACTCAGGCCACACTTTGCGAGTACTTTCTGAAGCCAGCCATGGTGATGCATTCTGGGAGGCTGAGGCAGGAGGATCAAAAGTTCAAAACCAGCTTGGGCAATTTAGTGACACTCTGACTCAAAATAAAAACGTAAAAGGGCCTGGGTATGTATTCTCAGTACAAAGGCCCTGGTTCACTCCCCAGTGCTACTACCGCACAGAAAGACACCCCCCCACACACACTGGGTCTCCCAGACACGGGTCCCCTTCTGCTCTCCCCCGGGGCTCCTGGTAACGAGAGGTGCATAATCCTGCCTGTGGGTTTCCTGTCCCCCTCCACCGGGTCCCAGGAGAGCAGGGCGGATTGGAGTCCCAGTCCCAGTTCGGTCCTGTGTGAACCCAACCTCTTGGGGCTCAGCGCAGTCATTCACTGAGCCCAGTGCCTGGCACCAGTTCCAAAAATGTCTGCAGCCGCAGGAGGAGGGCCGGCACCGGCATCACCCAGACACAGGGAGCCGGTGTGAGCGACGCCCCCAGCCACACTCTGGCACGCACAAGGCGGGTCTGAAACTGCCTCTTGGCTGCTGTGAATCGAGGGGAGTTGGTTGCTTGGTTGCTTGGTTGCTTAGCAGCCAAGCCCTGGTGGTGAGGTGGGGTCTCCCTGCCCCTGGTCCCTGCAGAGAAGTCATCCTGCCGGGGACCTGACACGGATCCAGCTCACAGAGAAACCGGGGCCACTGAGAATGTCATTCCACTGCTGTTGGGGAGCCGGCTGCCGGCACAGCAGGACTGTCACTGCTTGTCCCTCCCTGTGGCTCTGCTTTGCCTGTCCAACTTACAACACTGCTTCTCCAGCTCACCCTGTGATTCTGTGGACTGCACATCGTTCTTCCAGAAAATTCTCTTTGGTCAGGTGTTGGCCAGAGCTGTTTTCCATTGTGTACAAGCAGCTGTGACCTCTCACCCTCCCAGAGTAGCTGAACACCACCCTCCACAAACCTCCCAGTCGCCCTCCACTGTACCCCACCTCTACCTCCGGCAGCACACCAGGCGGCCTCGGGCCACCGCAGGGTTGGGTCACTCTGGCAGAGGTGTGGTGGGCTGACACCCACGGCACCCACTGGGCTTCTCTCTCCAGCACTCCGTGGGGCAGGGAGGCTCCAGAAGTGAGGAGAGAAGTGAAGACCTGGGTTTTCAGTCCTGAGCGTCAAAGTTGATCACTGCCTCAGTAAAAACGCTAAGCGCGCGGGCCTTCTCACCAGGGCACAGAGGTGCGCACTTCCTGGGTGACGGCGTGGAGGCGCTGACCTCCCCGATTGCCCAGGCAGAGGCCTGATGCTGCCCTGCCCCGCGACTTCCCGGAGAAGGGGTGCAGGGAGTTGGGGGGCAGAAAAGCCTGAGGGGCAGGAGACAAAGGCGCGGGAGGCCAGGTGTGCCAGGGCCCCTTGGTGAATGTGGGCCAGCGGAGGCCCCAGCAGAGGTGGACGCCGGCGGAGACGCTGGCAGCAGTGAACTCGACCCAAGGGACATCACGTGGGGACAGCTTCGTGGACGCCCGAAGAGAAAACGGTGCCCAAATCACAGGATTTCTTCTCCCTACCAGCTGGAGGCCCAGGAGAAGGAGGAGGGGGAAAATGAGAATTTACTGTTTCCTGAATTCTTCCAAAGAAAAAAAAAAGTTCCCATGCCGTGCAACATGGAAAATTGAGATTATGGAAAATAAAAATGTTCCCACATCTGATTTGGTGAGCTGTAAAGTTTGTGCCCGGAAGTGGGATCCCACCCAAGAAAACAAAGCAAGCTTCAGGGAGGGCGTGGAGGGGGGGCGCCTGGCTCGCGTGGGGCCCTGAGGTAGGAAGTACCGGTCCCGTTTTGTAAATGAGGAAACTACAGTTCGGAGGCAAGAAGCGAAGCCAGGGTGCGCGCGGCTGACTTCCCACGGGTCCGCTGTGTTATGGCCAGAGCGAAGACGGGCTCCGGAGACGGCCAGGAGCACTGGTCTGCAGCTTTAAGCCTAGAGATGGCGCTGGAAGAGATGGGAGGTGGCCGGGGAACGCGTGGATTCAGACGCAGGCGCTCAAGTGGAGGAGAGGGAGTGGGAGGGGGAGGGCTCAGGCAGGAGTAGGGCGGCCCCTGGTGGACAAGAGGAGAATGGCAGCTGGATGGCGGGGACCTGGCCAGGCGCAGAGGGCCAGAGGGCCTTACTACTGTAGACTCAGGAAGCCAGCGCTGTGACAGTAATGACTACTCCAGGGGCCCAGGTAGGGGAGGAGTGACCAAGGACGGCTCAGGAAGAAAACAGACCTTCACCAGCACTGACTATACACTCAGAAGAGACACGTGGGAAAAAGCCCTCTATACACGGGCTGATCAAAATACACAGCGAATGCTGACACTTAATGTGTTAGGGCTGGGTGTGGTGGCGCACGCCTTTAATCCCAGCATTCGGGTGGCTGAGGTAGGTGGAGCGTTGTGAGCCCAGGACCTGCTTGGGCTACAACGCAAGTGTAAGGCCGGCCTGAGCTACATAGTGCGACCCTTCCTCAAAAAACTAAGGCTGGGAGTTTGGCTCAGTGGCTTAAGCGCCTGTCTGGCAAGCATAAAACTGTGAGTTTGATCCCCGGTGCCGCAAAAAAAAAAAAAAAAAATAATAATAATAATAATGTATTAGGAAGCCAAGCGTGGTGGCGCACGCCTTTAATCCCAGCACTCAGGAGGCTGAGGTAGGAAGAGCGTTGTGAGTTCGAGGCCAGCTTGGGCTACAGTGTGAGCACAAGGCCAGCTTGAACTACATAGTGTGACCCTGTCTCAAAAAACTGGGCCCGGGAGTCTGGCTCAGTGGCTTAAGTGCCTGCCTGGCAGGTGCAAGGTTGTGAGTTTGATCCCCCATGCCACCAAAAAAAAAAAAAAAAAAGAAGAAGTCTTAGGAGCTGGGCATGATGGCATGTGCCTGGAATCCCAGTATGTGGGAAGCTGAGGCATGAGGATGTTTTCGAGTTTGAGACCAACCTGGGCTACAAAGTGAGCTCAGGGCCAGCCTGAACTGCATAGCTAGACCTTGTCTCAAGAAGACAAAAATAAATAAGAAAATGAAAAAAAAATTTTAAATGTATTACAGTAAAAGACACTCTGCCAGCCAGGCGTGGTGGCGCATACCTTTAATCGCAGCACTTGGGAGGCTGAGATAGGAGGAGCGTTGTGAGTTCGAGGCCAGCTTGGGCTACAACACGAGCGCAAGGCCGGCCTGAGCTACGCAGTGCGACCCTGCCTCAGAAAACCAGGACTGGGAGTTTGGCTCAGTGACTTAAGCGCCTGTCTGACAGGTGCAAGGTTGTGAGTTCAATCCCCGGTGCTGCAGGAAAAAAAAAAAAAAACTGCCATTAACTCTCAAAATACTTCCTTTTGCTTTGCTTCAAACACACTTAGCCCATCTTTCTTGACACTTTCCAAAGCAGCTCTGGAACGCCTCTTTCGTGATTGTCTTTATGAGGTGTGCTCAAAAATACAGCGAAGGGGCGTGGTGGCACACACCTTTAATCCCAGCACTTGGGAGGCTGAGGCAGGAAGATTGTTGTAAACTGGAGACCAGCCTGGGCTACAAAGCGAGTTCAAGGCCAGCCTGAACTGCATAGTGAGGCCCTGTCTCAAAAAATAGGACCAGGGATTTAGCTCAGGTGCAAGGTTGTGAGTTCGATTCCCAGTACCAAAAAAAAAAAAAAATACAGTGAAGGGGCTGAGGATATAGCTCAGCGACATAAGTGCCTGCCTGGCAAGCTCAAGGTCCTGAGTTCAATTCCTGATACCAGAAAAAAATACAGTGACTGCTGCCATTGGGTAACCTCCAACAGCACGTCACAGTGCGCCCTCACCATCTTACTCACCCGCCCTGGCACCGGGTCACTTCCGGCTCTTCATCAGCCAAAGTCATCAGGAAAGGTCAACATTTGGAGGGGATTCAGGACTCTGAGGCAACCACTGAGGTGCAACTAAAGATTCCCACAAAAGAGGACGCCGGGGCAGCTTCACAGAGGCAAGAATGATAGAATGAGCGCCTTCAAAGCAAGGGGGAGGGTCCTGAGGGGGATTCGTGGCAATGTGTGTCTACTGTCATAAATTGTTTGAGATGTAAGCAACTGCTCTCTCTGTCCATCGCATCTCCGATGTTAAAAATGAACAAAGGAAAACCAAAGTCATGGCATGAAAATCAAAGCTGAGTTCAACTCAGGAAGGGTTCATGGGAAAAGCAGATGCTTTAACAGCGCTAAGGAGGCGAGACCCAAAGATAAGCCGTGCACCGAACCACCTGGCCTACAGATGGTGCACATCAAGAAAGCGGGAAGACAAGCATGGAAGGGGAGGTGCTGACAGGTCATATTTCTGATAAGGAGCATATCTAGAATATATTTTTAAAAATCTCTTACAACTCAGTAAGAAGAAAATCCAATTTTATGCCTCTAATTTTGTTTCCAATTTTTTTCTTTTCTTTTCTTTTTTTGGTGCCGGAGATCAAGAGCAGAACCTCATGCTTGCCAGGCAGGCACTTACACCGCTGATCTAAACCCCCAGCCCAGAAAACCCATTTTTAAATGGGCAAAGGAGTCTGGGTGGTACACACCTGGATGGTCCAACTACTTGGGAGGCTGAGACAGGAGGCTCATTTGAGCATAAGAGTTTGAAGCCAGCTTGGACGACATAGTGCAATCCTGTCTATAATATAATATAATATAATATAATATAATATAATATAATATAAACTGGGTGTGCTGGTGAACATTTGCCAGCCTGAGTTTCAGGCCAGTCTGAACTACATAGTAAGAACTTATCCAAAAAAAAAAAAAAAAGCAACGGATTTGAATCTGCATTTGTCCAAAGGAGGTACACAAGCGATCAAGTGGCCAATAAACACATGAAAAGATGTTCAACATCATTAGCTACTAAGAAACTCCAAACACAAACCAAAATGAGACACCACTTCACACTCATTTGGCTGGCTAAAATTAAAGACAGATAATAACAAGTATTAGATGGTGGATAAACTGGAATGCTCTTACACTGTTAGTAACGTTAAATTTTTAAATTTTTATTTATTTATTTTTTGAAACAAGGTCTCACAATGAATTCAGACCAGCCTTGAACTCACTGTGTAGCCCAGACTGGTCTTGAATTCACACCCAGTCTCCTGCCTCAGCCTCCCAAATGCTGGGATTACAGGTGTGTGCCACCATGCCCAGCTAGTAATATTGCAAAATGGTACAGTTACTTTGGAAAATTTTGACAGTTCCTAATTTTTTTTTTTTGGCAGTCCTGGAGTTTGAACCCAGGGCCTTCACACTGAACTATATTCCCAGTCCCTTTTTAGTTTTTATTTTGAGGCAGGATCTTGCTAAACTACTAAGTTGCCCAGGCTGGGCTTAAACTTGTGATCCTCCTGCCTCAGCCTCCTAGAATGCTGGGTCACAGGTGCTCTCATGCCTAGCTCCCTGAAAACATTAACTGCAAGGTGATTCTATATTTAGTAACTTAATTCCTACAGATAGATTCAAGACCAATAAAAGACATAGTCCACACAAAAATCATGAACAAGAATATGCACTGTGGCATCAGTCAGGATAACCAAAAACAGTAACTGTCCCAATGGCCATTAGCTGGTGAATGGAAACAAAATGTGGCCTACCCATGCAATGGAATATTATTTAGCAATAAAAAGAAAATGACTTTCTTGTACATACTACAAACATGGATGAGCCTTAAAAACATGCTAAGGAGGCTGAGGCAGGAGGATTATAGATTCTAGGCCAGTCTGGTCACCTTAGCAAGACATTGTTTTAAAATAAGAAATAAAAAGTGCTGGGCTGTAGTTCAGTGCTTGAGTGCTTTCCTGGCATGAGCCAGCCCCCTCTTGGTCTAATCCCCGGCCCCACAAACAAATAAGCAAAGGCCATTATGCTAAGAGAAAGAAGTCAGACACAAAAGACCACATATTACATAACTTTTTTTTCCTCTTTTTGAAACAGGGTCTCACTATATACTTCAAGGTCTCCCTTGAACTCACTGTGTACCCCAGGATGGCCTCAAACTGGTGCCAATCCTCCTGCCTCATCCTGCAGAGTGCTAGGATTACAGGTGTGCACCAGCATACCTGGCCGTATCACTCTATTTACATGAATGTCCAGAGCCAGGCGTGGTGGTACACGCCTGTGGTCCCAGCATTTAGGAGCCTACATTTGGGAACCTAAGGCAAGAGGATCACTGTGAGTTCGAGGTCAGCCTGGGCTACATAGCGAGACCTGGTCTCAAAAACAAAACAAAACAAAAACATAAAATATTGACAAAATAGATAAATCCACAGAAACAGGAAGTAGATTATAACTTAGTGGTTATCAGGGGCTAGGAAAGGGGAACTGAGTGACAGCTGACAGTGACAGGATTTTCTTCTGGAGCAATGAAAATACTCCGAAATAAGACAGACGGGAGCAAAAACTGCATGAAATGCTAATTAGAACACTTTAAAATTTGTAAATTTTATGCTAGATAAGTTAAACTTAATAAACTGTTCTCTCTCTCTCTCTCTCTCTCTCTCTATATATATATATATATATATATATATATATATATATAAAACAGTGACTTAGCAAGACTCTGTCTCAAAATAAGAAATATTAATAAAGACTGTGGAGTTAGCTCAGTGTGAAGGGTTTGGGTTCCATCTCCAGTGCTGGAGAAAATGTATCTATAGAAGCAATATTTTTGTTAGTTCATTTTGGTTTTTTGAGCCAGGGTCTCACTATGTAGTCCAGACTAGCCTTGAACTCATAGTGATCCTCCTGCCTCAGCCTTCTGAATGTTGGGATTACAGGTGTGTGCCACCATGTCCCACTAGTAATGTGCCACTATGGCAGGCAGCAAAAACGTTTTTATTTTATTTATTTATTTTTATTTTTTTGATGGCACCAGGGATGGAACACACAAACTTTGCGCCTGCCAGGCAGGTGCTTAAACCGAGGAGCCAAACTCCTGGCCCTGGTTTTTTGAGACAGGGTCGCACTTTGTAGTTCAGGCCGGCCTTGTGCTCACACTGCAGCCCAAGCCGGCCTCAAACTCACAACACTCTTCCTACCTCAGCCTCCCGGGTGCTGGGATTAAAGGTGTGCGCCACGCCCGGCTGCAAAAGCATTTTTAAATGCATGGAAATACAGACAAGTGGGAACATTTCTCAGCCTTCAGCAGATCAGATACTTGAAACCAAAACAACATGCTTTCTCCGAAGTTATGTTGCAATCAGTGAACACATGTTAACAAAGGCCACTCACCTACTCCTTTAGTCAGTGTGGTGGATTAAAAATTGATGGTCAACTTAAACACCCTTGAACTGAATCAGCGTGGTACAGAGTGTAGATGGCCCACCTGAGGACTGTTGCCAGTATAAAAAGGAGACCTGGAGGGGAAGAGTAGCATTGTGGGTTCTCCTAAGTGTTCTTGTCCGGTGTTGAGGTACAGGTTCTCCTGGAGGAGCTTGCTGAGCTTCTATCCTGTTATGAACTTGGCTGTTCTTATTGTCAGAGGAGCTCAGGACCTCATTGTCACTGAGGATGGCTGTGGTACTTTTCAGGGGAGCTCTGGTCCTTATTTTGAGCGTCGCTTCTTGGCTCCAGTGCAGAACCCTCAGCCTGCTGCCACAGGTCTTTCACCCCACTGGCACAGACTTTGTAGCTTCCACCACTGACCTTTGGGCCTTTCCAGTGCAGATCCATGAAACAGACTTGTATGAGTCATTGTTGTGGGCTCTAGGCCTCCAGCTGCACTCGTGGGAGGCACTGTCATGGGCTGTAGGTCTTCAGCTGGACTCATGCAGGATATTGCCAAGGGATCCAGGCCCTCAGCTGGATTTTCTAGGTCTTTAGTGCGTGGACATATTTCCTGCACTTTCTTTGTATTTGACTCCTCAGGTGACCATTATAAATAACACTGTAAATTATGAGTTCCGTATGTAATTGTTTTCCTGGCAACTCCTGACCACAACAGTCGGCAAATGTGCACTGTGGGGAGTGCCACGCACGTGCCAGGGATCGTGCAAAACCCTAGACACGCCAGAGCGAGGGACCCTCTGTTCCACTGTGGCTGACCTCTGAACGGGAATGTAGCTCCGAGTCAACTCAGGGGCAAAGGAAACATAAGTAAATCCCAAAGAAATAGCACAGATCCTAGTCTTTGACCACAATGGAAAGATTTAGAAATAAATAAAGTGGAAGTGATAAACCTCCTGCCACCAAGAAGTTTCAAAACTCTATCAAAAGCAAACTGTGTTCAAAGACAACCCTGCAATCCTTTGGAAAATGAGTCTACACACACACAGAATGTACACATACCTATCTATGTGATAGTTTTTCCACAGGTATTGTTAAATTCAGGAACTGAAGGGCCTCTTCATAATTACTATAGTTATTTAATATTTTCCTAGAAGGAATAAGCAATACAAGAAAGCTAGGATGATAGTGCACATCTGTAATTCCAACACTCAGGAGGCTGAGGCAGGAAAATCCTGCAAGTTTGAGGCCAGCCTCAAACAGGGTTGGGGCAGCCAGTTCAGGAGCAGCCTGAACTACACAGTGAGATTCTGTCTCAAAGAAATAAAATACAAAACAACATCACAAAAGAAAACAGGTTAAAAAGTACTACTGCAGCTGGGCATGGTGGCAAATGCCTATAATCCCAGCACTCAGGAAGGTGAGGCACCAGGATTGCTTCGAGTTCAAGGTCAGCCTGGGCTACATAGTGAGTTCAAGGTCAGCCTGAGCTGCAGAGAGAGAGAGAGAGAGAGAGAGAGAGAGAGAGAGAGAGAGAGAGATGCTGCTACTGTTTTTATGAGCAGCATCACATAGTAGAGATTAGGAAAAGCAGCTATTCTCACTTCCAGCAAAAACAGCACTGTCGGAATGGGCACAGATTGGCAAAAACTACACAGCATGGTAACACACTGTTGACAAGACTGGGGCAAAGGATACTCATGTATGATTGGTAGCAATGAAACATTGTTAAGCTTTATGGAAAGAACTTTGGTAATATCTAACAAAAAAATATATGTGTGCCGGGAGTGGTGGCTCACGCCTTTAATCCTAGCACTTGGGAGGCTGAGGTAGGCAGAGCGTTGTGAGTTCAAGGCCAGTTTGGGCTACAACGTGAGCGAAAGGCCGACCTGAGCTACATAATGCAACCCTGCCTCAAAAAACTAGGGCCGGGAGTTTGGCTCAGCAGCTTAAGCACCTGTCTGGCAGGCGTGCGGCTGTGAGTTCAATTCCCAGTGCCCTCCCCCACCAAAAAAAAGAAAGTGTGTGATGCTTCCGATGATACAAAAATATATAGGCACAAGATTAATTATAGCATTGTTTATAATTGCCAAATATTGGAAACATACCAACAGGTCATTTGTTAAAGTAACAAGAAAGATCTCTGTAAACTGAACTGATTGGGAATGATTTTCAGGATGTATCATTTAGTGAAAAAAAAAAGTACTATGTGCTATTTTTTGTGTAAGGAAGGCATAATAAAAAATACATTTGTTTAATTTTGCAAAGAAGAAACACACGAAGGACAAATCAGGAACTAACATGATTAATTTTGGAGGGTTAGATGGGAATGAAACAGAAGAAAAGAATGACACTTTAAATATGCATTTTTGTGCCATTTTGACTCTTATAACTGTGTTAATGTTTTACATGCCCAATCAGCAAGGACTGAGAAAAATCCTAAATGCAAACGAGGAGCCTAACTGGACTTCAAATGAGCAATTCTGAAATCTTTTCTGTGTATAATAGGATTAAGCAAGAATAAATACAGTCAAGATGTCAGGAGCACTAGGCATGGTGATGCACACCTTTAATCCCAGCACTCGGGAGGCTGAGGTAGGTGGAGGGTTGTGAGTTCGAGGCCGGCTTGGGCTACAACGTGAGCAAGGCCAGCCTGAGTTACATAGTGCAACCCTGTCTCGAAAAAAATAGGGCTGGAGTTTGGCTCAGTGGCTTAAGCACCTGCCTGGTGGGCTCGAGGTTGTGAGTTCAATCCCCGGTGCCACAAAGACGTCAGGAGCCGGATTTCACATGGTCGCAGCAAAGCATTAGGAATTCCAATTAGGAATTGCAACACGGAATCGGAATTGCAGAAAGTTAGGACAAAGAACATGAAAGCTTTGGGCAACCCCCACCCCAGTAGGAGAGAGGCCTTATACTCCCCCTCGGAGCCTCCAAAAAGGATCAATCCTGCTGACACCCTGAGTTTCAATTTCTTTTTTTCTGGTACTGGAGACTGAATCCAGCAGTACTCTACACTGAGTCCTTTCTTATTTTGAAATGGGGTCGGGCTGCCCGGGCTGACCTCGAACTTCCAATCCTCTTACCTCAGTATCCTAAGCAGCTGAGACTCCAGGTGTGCACAAGCTCTGGCTGCATTTTCTGATCTCTAGAACTGTGAGAAAATAAATTTATGTTAATCAAAGGACGGAAGGAAAGGAAGGAGGGTGGGAGAAAGGCAGGAAGAGAAGAAGGAGGGAATACTGAGAGTGGAAAAATGGGCCTTCAAGCTAGGGAGGACTCTGGTACTGGAATGGAATTGAGTCTCACTTTGTAGCCCAGGCTGGCCTTGAACCCACGGCAATCCTCTTGCCTCAGCCTCCTGAGTGCTGGGATGACAGGTGTGCACCACTGTGCCCAGCTAAAAGATGTTAATGTGGTTTTTTTTTTTTTTTGTGTGTGTGTGTGTGTGTGTGTGTGTTTTTCCTGAACTAAAACCCCAGTATTCAGGTTTAATCGGCAGTGTCGGCACTTTGCAATAAGTAATTGGGTTTGGGGTTGCAGTCTGACTGCTCAGCTATGAAATAAAAGTGACTCTGCCCTCTTGTACAGGGCCGATAAGAATATACTGCTTTATCGCAGACACAGAGGTCTAAGCAATACTTCTGATTTCACCAGGAGCTTGTGCACGAATGTGAGAGGAGCTGGTGGCCTGTCACAGAGCTGACCCACAGTTGAACCTGACTAGGGTACCAGGGAGAGGTCAGCAGGCAAGTCTGGAGTCCTGTTCCCACAGCAGGGATGTGGGGGACTGGCCCAGGGCGACGCTGGGAGCCACAGGGCCAGTGGTGTGGCTGAAAGAAAGTGCAAGTTGGACTAGGGATGAAGCTCAGGGCAGGGTGCTTGCATGGCCTGAGCAATCCCTGGGCTCAAATCCCTGCAGCACAAAAACAAACTCACCGCGGAGCAGCTCGACGACCGAGGATCTTCCTTTGCGTAGCAGCCAGCACTTTTTGAGCTCAGTAGTGCTGGGAGGAGCGCCTGCTTTACTCCTTCCTACACTCCCCAGAGGCAGATTATCAACCCCACTGTGCAGATGAGATCATTGCGGCACAGGTGTCACTGGTACTAAGTGGCCAAGGAAGAACTTGCACCCAGGTCTGCCTGACACCAGAGGGGATGCTGGCCAACCCCTCTGCGAGCTCGACTGTCCACCCGCAGCAGACCAGGCTCCAAGAGGGAAGGAAACGTGGAACGGCGACCAGACTGAGACAGCTGGGCATGCTGGGAGAGCCAGCGGGGCGCCTCAGGGGAGGGCTGGGCATAGTGGTACAAGCGGGGTCTGTCTGGCATTGGCATTTAATGCTCTAGGGTAGATGGGCTGACATTTCCCCTAATTTTAGTTTTGAATTTGTGTTTTAAAAATGGAATAAAAAAGCTGGGCGTGGTGGCACAGGCCTTTAATCCCAGCACTCAGGAGGCTGAGGTAGGCGGAGCGTTGTGAGTTCGAGGCCGGCTTGGGCTACAACTCGAGCATAAAGCCAACCTGAGCTACATAGTGCGACCCTGTCTCAAAAAACTAGGGCTGGGAGTGTGGCTCAGTGGCTTAAGCGCCTGCCTGACAGATGTGAGGTTGTGAGTTCGATCTCCGGTGCCAGAGAAAAAAAAATTGAATCAAGCTGGGCAAGGTGGCACATGCCACATGCCCATCATCCCAGCACTGAGGAGGCTGAGGCAGGAGGATAGACCAGCCTAGATGACAAAGTGAGTTCAAGGCCAGCCTAAACTACAGTGAAGCCCTATCTTAAAAAAAAAAGTCAACCTAATAGGAAGTAGGCAGATTTTTTGCAAATGGGAGGGGGACTAAGAGATGGACGGATGATGGAAAGAAAGGGGGTGAAAAAAGAATTAAGATTTACTATGCAGATACCAACTCCCCATAGGGAATGTAACTGTCATGTCCTGCCAATGTGTACTAATAAAATAAATATCAGACAAAAAAAATTTTATTAATATTTATTGACTGGTTATTTTGTTTGTGTCTTTTTTGAGACAGGGTCTTGCTATGCAGTTTAGGCTGACTTTGAGCTCACTTTGTAGCACAGGCTAGTCTTGAACTTGCAACGATCCTCCTGCCTCAGCCCCCCAAA
>RJWM01024910.1:0-30056 GCA_004363535.1 Dasyprocta punctata | reverse complement strand
AGGACTCGGGGGTGATCAGCTCCCCGTCTGACATCGTTTCTCTGGACTCCCAGCACGACAGCCTGAAAGCCAAAGATAAGTGGGCCACGGACCAGGAGGACTGCAGCGACCAGGACCTCGCTGGAACCCCAGAACTAGGACCCCCGAAGAGCCCCTTGTGGGAGAGACCTGGCTCCAGGAATGCATGTCTGAGGTGAGTCGTGGACGGGTGGGTTGGGGGCCCCATCCCTGGCTCTGAGGGGAGTCCTGTGCCAGGGCAACCCAGGTACTGCCCATTCAGATCAGGGCACAGAGCCCACTGCCTGATCTGGGGTTATCTATAGTTAAAGGTCCATGCTGTCCTAGACACCTGGGTGCTTCAATAATGCATGACGTTTGTCCTGGCACTGAAATGGCTAATGGTACCATACTCCGCATTCCTCTCTCTCTGCAGTGTGTTTGTAGGACTTACCTGTGATTACAGGTATCGCTCAGCTGTTTATGCATGTCTCTGCTGATGGGCACACAGGCCAGTCCAGTTTTTCAGGACTGCAAGCTATCAGGAAGTTGTCCATAGGTCTGTTTACACATAGAGAGTTTTCTAGAAGAGAAATTATGAGAGCATCAGACAGAGCTGTCTCCAGCTTTATGGGATATCTGCGACCTGCTCTCCAAAAGGCTTGCTCAGCTTAGAGGTCCCTTGGTGGCCTGTGACATCTGCACCAGCCCTCAAGGTGGACAGACATCGCAGCTCCTGCAGTATCAAAGGTCATCTCACGCAGCTTTAACTTGCAATCCTCTGATTAATAAGGATGATCATCTTGCCTGTTTACTGATAGCTTGAATTTCTTCTTTGATGGATTGCCTTTTTTGGTAGCCTATGCCCATCTTGAAAGTGTATATTGTTTACCTTTTTTAAGTAATTAACTTCTCCTTTATCGGTTATTTGCACACAGAGTCTCTAAGTCTGTGACCTGAACTTAGCTTTTTTATTGTATAATAATTGGCTTTTAATGCGGGTATCACTGAATGTGTCCTGTGTCTCTCCGCTATGTAAGATTCGTGCATATCTGAGATTCTTCCCATCGCCCTCGCGGACTAAGGAGAATCCAGATTTCTTGTAAATGTTTCAGTGTTGTTTTCCATCGCTGGAGTTCTCCTCCCCTGGGGTTTATTTTAGGGTGTGGTGTGAATTAGGAATCTGCCCTCCACCCCACCCCAGCCTGACATCTCTGTGGGCCTTGGTCCCTTCTGGGGGTCCCTTGTTTATTTCTCCTCTTCTAAGACAGCCCCATTGTCCGCAATCTTTATTATCATCATTATTATTATTCTTTGAAAAGGCATGTTCATTCTCCACAGCCTGTAAGTTTTTAAATTACTTCAAGAAGCAATTAGAATGGGGCATGGTGGTGCACACTTGTGATCCCAGCACTTTTGGAGGCTGAGGCAGGTGGGTCACAACTTTGAACCCAATCTAGGTGACTTTGGAGACTTAGCAAGACCTGGGCTCAAAATAAAAAATAACAAAAGAGCTGGAGCTGTTGTTTAGGGCAGAGACCTGGGGTCCCATCCCTAGTATCTTGGGGGAAGAAACTAACAGATAAGCAATGTTATAGAAACATTAGTGGAGATAAGGTAAAATGATTTTTTAAAGTTCCTAAGTCAGTCACCAAAATTAATGAGCACTTTTGTAATTTTCACGTTTTGTTTTGACCCTGTCCACGGGAACACGCAGATCTTCATCCGATTAGTGTCAGGATCTCTCCTGTCATATTTTGTGCTGGTTCACGTTTGCCTAACAACACCGTTCCCGAGCCGTCGTCAGCGGGCCTGTCCTGTCTGAAGCGTGGTCAGTCCCAACGCCGAGGCCTCGCGGGTCGCTGCACCCTCCGGTTTTTAGCAGAGCTGAGCTGTGTCCCCCACAGCCAGGAGAGCAGATACAGACGAAGTCACTTTCTTTTCATCACGCACCAGGAAGGGGTCTCTGCTTCCACCAGGACTCTGGGTGTCCTATGAGCTTGATGGGGTCACATGTGCCTGGGCTCTTCCAAAGCCAATCAGACATTTTTAATCTTGGCCCGAGAACACCAGCCTGGGACTCAGCTTGGTCTCACTGGTACTGGGTGTGGACTCACGCTTTCCCTCCATGCCAGGGCCAGTGCTGTCTGCAGCCACACCCAGTGACTGACTCTTTGGACCCCAGTGCTTTATCCACACAGGGAGCAGGGCTGCCTTCCTGCCCTCATCTCTGAGCACCCCCAAATTTGTCAGAGGCCTAGCAGAAGAAGGGGTCTTGGAACATAGAAGATGGACCGTGGGTCCTAGCAGCGGCGGGCTGTGTGGCTTTCGTGGGTCTTTGGCACAAAGTTAGTGACCCAAGAACTGAGGTCTAGCCTTGCCCCGAAACTTTTCATGAAATATAAAACTTTAGTTTTGACGGGATTTTAAGTTGGTTTAGGTCGGGGTATAGCTCAGCAGCCTGGTGCCTGCCTGGCATGTGTGAGGTCCTGAGTTCGATTCCTGCTTTAAAAAAAAGATTAAGTTGGCTTATTTTCAGGAGTGATCTCAGTGGTAAAGTCAGACATACTTGGGGATCTCAGCATTGCAGATGGCGTGTTCATCCTTAAATATGTGATTTTAGTGCCTTTCAGGATGACTTATGGGCAGTGGTTCAAGGGGCTTACACACCTGAGGGCTCTGGGCTGGCTAAAGGGGAACCTGAGGCTCAGCAGGTAAAAAGAGGCCACTGGGAGGGGAGGAAAACATTGGCCTTCTCTGAAAGAACTGCCTTCCTCCCCCTTTCCAGTCCTCTCTTTGCTGGGATTTCAGACCTGAAGTGGACCTTGTTTTTGTTTTTCTTTTTTTTTTTTTTTTTTTTTTTGAGATAGGGTCTCACTAAGTCATTAAGTAGCCCAGGCTGCCCTGAACTTGCAATCCTCCTGCCTCAGCCTTCCAGAGTGCTGGGATTACAGGCCCGTGCCTCCACACCTCGCTTTCTTGTGGCTGGTTTTTAAGGAGAAAGCAGACATCTAGGTTTTTACATGTTGTCTCCCAAATTGTCAGTGTGTGCAGCCAACTCAAGCATCAGTGCAGAGGGGCACACGCGGGCCGGGCGTGGCAGCTCCCAGCGGTGCCCTCTCAGGCCAGAGGGTGGAGGCTGCCCCGCCACTCTGAGGAATGCAGCGCTGCTCCCAAGCCCTCTGCTCAGGAATGCATTTGCCAAGGCACTGCACACAGTCCAGGCCTCTCAGCCTGGCGAGATGGCCCAGGCCCTTGAGTATGCCACAGGCAGAGTGCTCTCCAGAACCGGCCTATCACCCCTGCCGGGAGCCGCCCTCAGGGCAGCCGCAGACACCCCTTGCATGGGTGCAGGAGGTCCAGGCTCTTTGGCTGAGGCTGGCACCTCCCCAGGGGAGCTTCCTGGCTGGGAAAGGAGAGAAGTCCACAGGGACGGGCACTGTGGACGGGGCAGGGGCCATGCCTGCGAACCAGCAGGAAGCAGGGAGAACTCCTGCTACTCAGGAGGGCGTGACTGCCACCCTGGCCACCTGGACAGGAAGGCTGGACCACAAACTTGGGACGGTAGCACCGTGTCGAGGACAGTGACCGAGCTGCAGGGGCGGGAGAAGATCCTGACCAAGCGCCCCCGGGAGGACGGCGGAGCCCCGGCCCAGGCCTGGCTTAGCTCTCACCGGGCTGGGGGTGCGGCCCTGAGCCCGGCCTTCTGGCTCTGCCCCGAATATCGGGCACTTAGTTTCCACAGTGAATCCTGGGGTGGCCGCACGCGTTTTTCTTCCTGTGTCGCGACAACTGGCCCAGACCCTGCGGCCGGGGGCTTCTCTGTCTCCATCCTGGCTGACCTCTGGGCCGCAGGGGCGCAGGCCTGCAGCCGGGGGCCCCCCTTCCTGTGATCCCCAGGCCAGGCCTCCTGCTGCCCACGCTGTTGGATGGAAACTCCCGGAGCACTGTCCGGGAGCAGCCGAGGAGCCCAGCGGGGGTGCCCACTGAGCGTGGCTCCCATTTCCTGGGCTGCGTCTCCCTTCCGTCTCTCTGCACATGATGAAGTTACAGGCAGCGACTGAAAATGGGGTGAATGTTTACATTTTTAAAGATAATACAGTAAAAAGCATATTGCCATGAGTCCTCCCGCCCAGCCTCCTCCTCACGTCAAGACACGCCTGTCACCTGCTTGCCATTCTCTGAAGCAGCTCTGCCGTCCTCTCTCCTGAGCGTCTTTTTGGCTCTGGTCTCCCTTCCCTGTAGCCTAGGAGACTGAGAACTGTGGTGGGGAGACAGGGAGAGGACCCCGCGCTGCCGTCCTCTCTCTCCAACCTCTGGCACCGCAGACATTGTAACTGCAGCACTGTATCTCGTGGCCCTGGAGCTGGAGACCTTGTTACGCTAGAAGCTTTGTAAATGGCTATCACCTTCATTCATCCTGAGCCAGGTTTAGAGACCTTTGCTACACCTGACCCTGCAGCTTTGTCGTCTCAGGGCGACTGAGCCATCATGAGCTTTATAAATGCCCTTCTAGAGCCCTGCAACTTTATAACTGTTTCATAGAGGGACTTTAAGAGATGCTGCCCGGGACTCCGCCAGCAGCCCTGGTAACATCTGGGCCCTTGCCAGGTGGCTGGGCCACTCTGAGATGGGTTGGAAGTGTAAGATACACACCAAACCTGCCACGAAGAGAGAAAATATATATTAGCTAACTGTTTGCAGAAATAGTTAAAATTAAAATATTTAACTAATGTTAATTTTACCTATTTCATCTCACTTTTTAAACGTGACGACAAGATTTTAAATCGTGTGGTATTAAATGCCACCGTGCTAGACGTCGGACCGGAATCTCTGTCAGTTCAGGAGCACGTACTCTGGGAATGGCAAGTTACTGACGTGTATATGACCGTCACCCCTGACGTCACTTTGAAATCACAGGGATAGTACTTTGGTTAGCAACAACTGAAAGTAGCATCACCTCCCTCTCAGACCTTTTTCATTAACTCTGCCACTGTATACATTAATTCAAGAAACTCTTTGTTTTTTGAGACAAGCTCTCATTGCGTAGTTCAGGGTGGCCTCAAACTCACTGTGATCCTCCTGCCTCAGCCTCCTGAATGCTGGGACTATAGGCATGTGCCACCATACCCAATAAGAAACTCCTTTAGCTACATAAAAACCCCAGCATGACCTAATGTGCATAGCACTTAGATTCTGCACATTTCAGATGGGTCAGAATCACACCATCCCCTCCTTTTCTTTCTCTTAGCAAATGAAAACCAAAAAAATCAAAGCTTCTTGGCCCTGACTGAAAGAACCCTTTCCTGCCTGCCTCCTGCAGGGAGCTGGGTGACCAGGGCCTGAGACCCCAGCCTGGTCACTCGGAGTCCCTAAGGAGGTGGCCCAGGGTGGCGGCTGTGCCGCCGGGCACCATGGCTCGAGCCCCCAGCACGGTGCAGAGGGGCCTGGACAATGTCACCTTCCCCGCGGAGCTGCCACCGCCTGAGGAAAAGCCTGGCCAGGCAGCGCCCTGTCTGTCTCACTTCTGTTTTTTGTGTCTCTGGACACAACATGAAGCGTAGGTGCAGGCCGGGTGCTGTGGGGGTGGGGAAGCCGGGGGCTGAAAGGCGGGGTCAGTACACAGGAGAGCGAGGTTCAGGACTGTGGAAACGCGGGGCCCTCCCCCCAGCCCGGGAACTGCACATGCCCTTCAGGTGCCTTCGAGAGGGGGATGGTTGAAACCCAGCAGCGACCTCTGGAGAAAAGGACAGTGCCACAGAGTGAAGAGGAGCCCCCCACCCTCTCCATACCTCTGGCCAGAAGGCAGAACGGGTGGCCACGGTGCGCGCTGGCTCCAACCCCATCACCACGCGCGGGAACCCGGAGCCCATTCACAGGGCCCACTGCCCTCCCCCGAGTGCCCCGGCCACTCTGCACCCGGATCCAGGGCTGAGGCCGCGGCACCACGACTGGGTGACAGCATCAGGGGCAGCTCGGCAGGGCTGAGTGAGGTGGCAGGAGCTGAGGACCCAGGCACGGTGACCCCCGACGCCCTGACCTGGAGGGCGGGGACCGGACTGTCCTCGCCATGGCGTCTGCACTGGGGCAGGGGCTCTCAGGAGACAGAGCCATGCAGCGGGGACGGGGAGCAGGCCTGCTTTGCAGCACATGTGACCCCTGGTCAGAGGGTGCGAATGGTGTCTTAAATGTAACTCCTGGCAATTGCTTCGCCACTCAAGGTGCTCATGAAAACAAGCACAGTTAGAACAGGAGGCGGAGGTAGCTAACCTCGGTCTCCCTTGTGGGTCACTCTGGTGTGTGTGTCCGCAGGCCTTTGCTTTGCTTTGCCTTGCTTTTCTTTGCTTTTCAAGCAGTATTGGAGCTTGAACCCAGGGCATTTACACTGAGTTACATCTCCAACCTATTATTTTATTATTTTTAAAAAATTTTTATTAGTACATATTTGCAGTACGTAAGGAATACATTCACTGAGGGGAGTTCCACATGTACCTGTCAGCCTCATCCTCGTTACTCCCCTTTCTCTCCTGTTCAGTTACTCTCTGAGGTCCCCTTTCCATCTACAAAGCTCTCCCTTCCTGTTTCCTGTCATTTCTTTCTTATTTCCCTCTTTAAATCATTTACACTATGGGTTTCTCATATAAAAGACCATGTGATATTTAATCCCCTGTGTCTGATAGTTCACTTAACCTTATAGTCTCAAGGTATTTTTTTTTATTTTGAAACAGGATCTCATTAAATCATTAAAGTGCCCAGGCTGGGTTCAGATTTGCAGTCATCCTGCCTCAGCCTCCCAGATTGCTGGGTGTTTTATGTCATCTGACCTGTAGTTATACGGCTCAGTGTCTTCACATGACAAGTTAGAGGGAGCATCAGTCTGTCCTCCTGGGTACACTTCACGATCATCGTAGTTACCCATATGAAAGCGCTTTACACGTATTTGCATTGATTTTGACATCTGTTCCCACTGCTACGGTTTCTTCATGTAGAAACAGGGGCCTCTGCTATGTTTATATTTTTCCTTCTGTTGGATAAGTTGTGAAAATAGAGATGAAGGCATAAAAGCTGCTAACAAAGATACAGTGATGTTTGTTTGTTGTTGATCACTGTTTCCATACTGCTTTCTAGTTAAAGCCAGCAGCAACCATGTCTCTAATTTATTACATCTTCATCGGTTCAGGGTTCTTTCTTATTTTATTATTTTGTTTCTAGTAAAACATTTACAAAATCAGTGGAACTTGCATCTTAAATCTGTTTTTTTTTTCTTTTATTTTGTTTTTTGCTGTTGTTGTTTTGTTTTGTTTTGTTTTTGGTCTTTTTGAGACTGGGTCTCACTATGCAGTTCAAGCTGGTCTTGAGCTCATTTTGTAGCCCAGGCTGATCTCAAACTTGCAATGATCCTCCTGCCTCAGCCTCCCGAGTGCTGGAATTACAGGCATGTACCACCATGCCCAGTTTAAATCTGTTTTGAGTTTGTCCTAGTCACTTTTCTCATTGCTGAGATGAAATAGCCAACCCCCACCAGTTAAGGGCGGAGAGGTTTCAGCTCATAGCCAGCCGGCTCTGGGGCAGGGGCAGAGGGTAGAGGGTGCCACAGAGTAGCTCCCTGTAAGGTAGCAGGAGGCAGCACAAGCAAGCAAACAAGCTGGTAAGCAAGAAGTAATGAGGGAGCAGTCCTCTTTCTGTCCCTGTGTCTTATCAGATACCCACTCTTGATCCCAACACCGCAGACTAGATTCAGCCGCCTTTGGAAAAGTCCCACTTAGGGCCTCATGAGGTGTTGGGGGCCAACAGAGACCCGGTTCATACTTCCTTCCCGCATCTCCTGGCATGATGTGGTGAGCATTCTCTGAAAGAGGACAAACACTCTGAAGTAGAAGTCTGTGTCTAACTGCGTGGCTGGGCTTTTGTGTCCTATACTAAGGATAAACATTTCTTGAAGTTCTCTGTTTCTCATATCAAGTATTATTTCCTCTGTCAATTTCTGTATTTCCCTGTGCCATGTATTTTATTACACATTTCTTTATTTTATTTATTTATTTATTTATTTTTTTTGTGGCACCAAGGTTTGAACTCACAACCTCATACCTGCCAGGCAGGCACTTAAGCTCCTGAGCCAAACTCCTGGCCCTAGTTTTTTTGAGGCAGGGTCACACTATGTAGCTCAGGCCGGCCTTGCGCTCATGTTGTAGCCCAAGCTGGCCTCGAACTCACAACATTCCTCCTACCTCAGCCTCCCAAGTGCCAGGATTAAAGGTGTGCACCACTTTATTAGATATTTAAATGTAAATGTATTTATACCACCACATTCCCACAAAAAAGAAAAGGCTTCGGTGAAATGCATTCAAACGATTCAAGTCCATGGGCAGAGTGGTCGGAAGGGCTGTCCTACATCCTCGGGGTCCTCTTGAATTGGTCCCCATGACCATGAGCCCCAGCCAGCCCCTCTGTCTGGCTGGTCACAGGACATTAGCAGGGACAGAACCCCGAGGCTGCTTCCTGGCTCCCAGGGGACATGGTCCCTAGGAGAGGAGGATGCATCTGTCTGAGTAGAGACTGTGTTACATCAGAGGGCCTTGTGCCCCGCACAAGCCTGCACCAGCATCTGGGCCTGGTGGGCAGCAATGGACCTCGGTCCTCGGGTTTAACAGTTGGCGGCTTCAGCTCCCCCAAAGGCAGAGTCACTGGGGGCACAGCACCGTGCTCCCCACCTGACAGGAAAGCACAGCAAGAGTCCTCACGGATACAGCTTTCAGGCGGCTTTGGGGCTGCTGTGTCACGGATGGCGTCATCCTGGGATGAACAGAAAGCCAGAGCTAGCTCTCCGCAGGGTGGCGGCCGGCTCCCGGGACACCCTGTGCCATGGGGCCACATTGGCTCCTGGCCGCCAAGGAGACCAGGCCACGGGCTGGGGAGCTCACCCCACGCAGGCTTTGGGAGGGGCTGGCTCTGGGCGCTGTGAGAGCTTGCGCACGTCTGTTGGTTTCCCTGTGCGGAATCTCCCGTCTCTGCAGCGATGGCACCCACACGGCCCGCGCTGCACGCCCCTGGAGGGAAGCTCTGCTCGAGCCGGGTGCTGAGGCGGGGCAGGCCTGCATCTCCAAAGAGCAGGACAGGCGCTGTCCTTACTGTCACAGCATCTCTCCTGGCTACTGACACCTCCGTTGTTGACTTCATGTTCCCAGGGAAATGGGTCAGGGCCCAGCTCTGCGGGCAGCAGGATTAGATCCCCAAGACCCTGTGCCCTCTGTCCCCTTCTCAGTGGGGGGATTAACCCAGGTCCCATGCATTAAAGGAGCTCATCAGCGAGGCCACCATGCCCGTTGGGGCTCAGGAGACGCCTCTCCTGTTCACACCATGCGGCTTGCAAGGTGCGGCGCTGACACAGCCAGCTGTGAGCTGCAGCTGGTGGCAGGCGATCAGAAATCCTCCTCTTGCCCACGGTCCTGTTCTCCGAACCGTACGGGCCTGCAGCGGGGCCCTGGGCCTGGAGGGACACTGTCACGGAGCCGGAGTGACCTGGCCATCATGCGCGTGTGCAGCTCGGGCTCCAGGTGCCTCTCTGTGGCCACCAAGTGCCGGTAAATCGTAACAGAGAAGGAACAAACCCACTGGGCTGCAACACAGAAGCCAAGCTGGATTGCAGGCTGGATGGCAGATGTGCGTTGGGTGTGGCTGACACTTCCAGGCCATGTGTACTCACACCGCGTGCACACCGCATGTCACATACACAACATCCGTGCCACATGTGACCCATGCCCACATATGTGCACATCTCACATGCCGTGTATGGGATGTGATCAAAACACAGGTGAATGTTTAAATTTTAAAAGAAATTTATTACAGCAAAAGGCTCATTGCCACGAAGCCCCAAATCCTCCCCCACTTTGAGCACACAGATCCTGTCCTCGCCGCTTTCTGAAGCGGCTCTGGAGCCCTCCTTTGGGAGGGTCTTTGTGTGGCTGCCTGGATGTCCTGTATGCTTGCAGCAGTTTCTGTCAAATAAAAGGTGACAGTGTCTTCATCTGCCTTATGCACTGGGTCTGGCCCCAGGCAGCTCCCACTTCTTCCCCCAGGTCACAGTGACCGTGAAACTCATGCACTCCACGCACGTGTACCACACACTGGGACACGCGTGGTCTCCCTGCAGCCCTGAGGACAGGGTCCTGCTGGGTGGGGACTCCTTGAGTTGAACCTGAGCTGCACCCTCCCCAGACAATCCAGAAAGCGGCTCCCTAACTCAGTGCGCTCCGTCTCCTTGGTTTTCCCTAGAAGTGAGACGGCCGCAGTAACCTCCACTGACGAAGACCTGTTCATCGCCACACACTTGCGGGGGACCCTGGCAGCGCCCCTCAGAGGGGGAGACCCAGACGGTGAGCGCGGCCTGTGTTTGGATCAGTGCACTGTAGGTCCCTCTCTGAGCGCACTCCTGTAGAATCTCCGCAGGACCCTGCCTCTGGTTTGAGCTTCTGGACTTGGAGGCTGGGCTGAGGATGGAGTTTCAGAAAGCGTGGCTCCTGCCAGGCTGGTTCTCCCTTTGGGCTCCAAGTGGCACTCTGGGAAGCTGAGGCAGGAGGATCAAGTCTGAGCCCAACTTGGGCAACTTGACAAGTGATTGAGACCCTGTCTCAAAACGAACAATAAAAAGAGTTCAGTGTGAAGGCCCTGGGTTCAAAATAATACTAATTTTTGGTACCATAAATAGAATTTCACACGTATCACAGAATGCTCTAGAATGCCCAAATGTGTTAAAGAAACACAGAATGGCATAAAGATAAGCAGTGTCTTTTCATTTTTATTTTTTCTGTATAGGGTCTTATTATATAGTTCAGTCTGGTGTTGGAGTCTTGCTCCGCCTGCCTCAGCCTCCCAAGTGCATCACTATGCCTGGCTTTAAACTACTGTCTTCATGGTTCTTCACTTGCTAGTGCACAGGGAAACCCACAGTGACCCCATGGTAATGGAGCACCATGAGCAGCACGAGTCTCTGGATTTTGGGGGGATGAGACTGTAAGGCCAAAGCAGATGCAGATTATTTCAGTAAACAAGAGAGAAACATTTCAAACAAAGGAGCCATGTCTAAAAGACAGGCAGTGAATGTAAGGTAGAAACTGGCTCTCGGTCGAGCCCTTCACCTCCCCAGTCTGCGAACGGAGCCCGTGTGGCACAGTGAAAGCTGGGGTTCTGGCCCGGGATCCGCAGATTACAGACAACGGAGGCTGCTGTTCACAGGGCTGGCCGGGTCAGGGCGGGAGCGACTCCTCGCACGGTGCAGTCAGTGACTTGTGCTTGTCCCTTGCAGAGATGGAGGACAGCTACGACACAGACTCCAGCTCCGCTGCCAGCTCCGCAGACGGCACATGGGGCCATGGTGTGCAGGATGGTGCCGTGGCCGACGCGGACGCAATCCCGGTGACGTTCATCGGGGAGGTTTCCGATGAGCCCGGGGACTCGGGGCTGTCATCCAACAGGAACAACAATGCGGGATCTTCCAACTCAGAGGGTGTCGCCAGCAGGGGCCCCTGCCCGCCCCCGTGTGAGGTTGAGTGGGACCAGCCCCGAGGCAGGTGGAGCCCTCCCCAGCACGCCGGCCTCGGAGACGCAGACGGGACAGCCACAGGGTCAGCGCCCAAGGGGGCCTCTCTGGTCGAGAAGCCACCCAGGGCCGACCCGAGTGTGAAGGAGCCAGGCAACGGGCACAGCTCTGCTCCCGGAGAGAGGACTCAGGCCTCACGGAGTGCAGAGGACCAGGAGGCCGGGGAGCTGAGCAGCATCCCAGGGCCCCCAACCTGGTGTCAGCGAGGCCCCACGGCAGCAGGAAGCTATGGGCTGAAGCACGGCCTCACCACCTACAAGATCGTCCCTCCCAGGTCGGAGATGCGGTGCTATGACCGTGGTGCGTCCCTGTCCACGGGCGCCATCAAGATCGATGAGCTGGGGAACCTGGTGAGCCCCATTGGGGCCAGTGGCAGGACTGCAGTCACACCTGCAACACCTGGGGTCGACACAGAGGCTCAGCCCCTCGGGAAAGTGAAGGAGTTCTGGAGGCGCGGATCCACGGGGAAGCCCCTGAGCCAGCCCACGGGGCACTCGGCAGCCAGGGGCACCCCCGCAGCCACCCCCACTCCAACACCCGCGAAGCCTCCACAGGATAGCACGGTCCCAGTGGCCCCCGCGCTGGCTGCCCCCAAGCAGCGATCTGTCCCCCACGCAGGTGAGAGGCCACTGGAGGATGCACGGAGCCGGCCACCCTCAGTGGTCACGTGTCAGGAGAAGGCGCTGGCAGCGACCCCGGCAGAAGTCCCGTTCCTGAGGCCTCATAGGAGGACGTCCAGCCAGCACTTGGCATCAGCCATTGCCAGGCGAATGGGGTCCATGCCAGCCCCTGCTGATGTGGCAAAGCCATGTGGAGTCACAGAGGAGAAGGGACCCGTGGCCAGGTGTCCAGCATCGGCTGGACAGCCCTTCCCTGCCAGAGGTGCCGCAGCTCACAGCCAGGACACGGAGCCACAGGGCCTGGACACAAGACAGCCCAGCACCCGTGGTCCCCACAGCACCCAGCCTGGCAGGGTGGCCTGCAGCCCACAGAGGACACTGCTGGCTGGGGACAAGGACAGCCCAACTGCCATCGACGGAGCATCCTGCTCCCCCTCGAGCTGCACTTCCTTGAGGGAGCCCATGTCCACGAGATGGAGCTGCGGCCCCCAGGAGAAGCCCAGGACCTGTGACCCGAAGGCCAGCTGGGCCCCTGAGCCTGCGCACACCACGGACAGGGCTCGCTCTGTCCCCGCACGCCCGGCAGATGTGCTGACGCCCAGCAGGATGCTGACCAACGGCTCCGCGTGGGACCCGGAGCCCCCACGCTGTCCGCAGGCATCCAATGTCCACAGCCACGTCGTCCTGGAGACGGAGGACAGGCCCCGCCCTCCACCCGAGGCCGTGGGTGATGCGGACGGCTCTTTCCGAGCCAGCATTTTTGGGCCAAAGAAAAAGTTCAGGCCCGTGGTCCAGAGGCCGGTCCCAAAGGACACGTGCCTGCACAGTGTGTTGATGGAGGCCATCCAGGCGGCCGGCGGGAAGGACGGGCTCCGCAAGGTGAGCGCGGCGGGTGGGCTGGGGCCGGGCGGGCCTGGGATGGGCGGGAGACTGAGCAGGGCGCCACCTACCCGGCCCTGAGCTCGGGATGAGGCAGACAGGCAACAGGGGCCAGCGTCCACGCCGAGCTCCCTGTGTACCTGGCTTCCGTCCCGTGCCTTCCACCAGCGAGGCCGAGCTGGGTGGGTCTCAGCTCGTTCAGCCACAGCTGCCCGTGGGGAAGGGAGTAAATGGCCCCTCAGGGAAGCAGCGTCCCTGGCCCGGGCAGAGGCTGGGAAGGCCACTGTGGCGCTGGAACCAGACGCCCGAGCTGGCCAAGGAAGAGCAAGGGCCCCTCTGTCACACATGGAGGTCTCAGACCGTTCCCACCAGGCCAGGGCGAGGCTCGTGGCCAGGCCGACCCCACTGCGGCCAGGGAGCAGAAAGAGAGGGCCACCAGCACCCTACTGTCCTTCAAGATCTCGGTCCCATGACCTCTGACCTCCAAAAGACCCCCCCCCTCCCCACGACACCAAGCTGAGGACTGAGCTTTCAGCACCGGCCTTGGGGACATTTAAGATGAAGGACAGCACACTGCAGACCGGAAGTGGGAGGTGCAGGGGGTCCGGCTCCCCACACAGCCACGGGAGGCTGCACGACAGGGACCACATTGCCGCCCACTCCTCACGGTGCTGGCCACTGTGCTGCGCCCACCTGACCTAGAGGGTGGAGGTCAGGGGATGCACAGCGACCTTTCCACATGACCAGGGGTCCCTCCCACGCCTCTCGCAAGCACGGTGCACTGGACACAAAACTGGCCGCCCCAGCTCCTTCCCAGAGCCTCGTGCTGAGCGGCTCTGTCTGTGCCAGGTCTCTGCACCCCACAGACGGGGCCCGTCCACCCCAGGGTCACCCCAGACGTGTGGGGACTGTGTTGCCACAGGGCTTTGGAGGATGACAGTGTCCCTGGGGGGCGGGAATCGCTCAGCCCTACTCTGATCTCGGGGACCCCGCCCCGTGTGGCCAGGGTGGCAACCCAGTCCTGTGGCTCATGACTCCACAGGGGACCCTGCGATTCTCAGTGCTGGGGACAAGTCGGTGACGCTCCCTGTCCATGTGTTTAACACTGCAGAAGGCCCACTGGTAACCACCATCATCAAGGTGTGGAAACCGAGGCATGGTGAGGCCCAGTGGCCTGGCCCGAAGTCACCCAGTGATGACAGGGATGCAGGGTGCTCACCCAGGTCTGCAGGACCACGCACAGCATGGAGTGCTGGACTGGTGCCTGGCACTCCGACACCATGGGCACCTTAGAATAGACAGGCAACCTCTGACGCTGTTCACCACTCCTTGGTCCCTGTCCAGTGAGCCTCCAGGGAGCCCACGGGAAAGGGGAAAACCGACTTTCCTGGGTGTGGCAGTACA
Organism: Dasyprocta punctata; assembly: GCA_004363535.1. Classification (NCBI taxonomy): domain Eukaryota; kingdom Metazoa; phylum Chordata; class Mammalia; order Rodentia; family Dasyproctidae; genus Dasyprocta; species Dasyprocta punctata. The sequence goes on along the minus strand of RJWM01024910.1, from coordinate 15,560 downwards.
CACCCATTATCCCAGCACTCTGGGGGCTGAGGCAGGAAGATTACAAATTTAAGCCCCATCTGGGCCACCTAGTGACTTGGTGAGACCCTGTGTCAAAATAAAAAGTATTTTAAAAAGGTCTGGGGATGCAGCTCAGTGCGAAGGCCCTGGGTACTATCCCAGTACTACATGGGGAAAAAAACAGAGGAAGAGAAGGAGGGAGAAGAAAGAAGTAGAGGAGGAAGAGGAAGAAAAGAAGAAAGAAGAAGAAGAGAAGAAAGAAAACATTTTGCACACCTAGCCCAGTGTATGGCCTTGATCGTCCCGGAGCCCTGGTGTGGCTTGCGTTTGGGTAAAATCGGACCCTACTTTATAAAAAGTGCCGAGCGGCCTGTGCTGACAGTGAAAAGCAGGGCCTCGGGGTGAGCGTGCCAGGGCCAGGTGGGGGGCTCTCTGCAGTGACCTGAGTCACCCCACTGCCTTCCAGACGGCAGAGCCCGCCGCGGAGCGTGGGCCCCGGACGCTGTCCTACACCGAGGCAGACAGCGAGCGCTCGGCCCTGCTGGCGGCCATCCGGGGACACAGCGGTACCCGCAGTCTGCGCAAGGTAAGGGGCCCCCCGGGCACGGGGTCACGGGCCAACCACCTCCCCTGCAGCTAGGCAGGTGCTGCGGACGCATCTGTCATTGTGGGAGAACAGCAAAGGCCACCAGAGCATGCACCACTCCTGCCCCGCACAGTGGCCCTGGGGGACAGGGGCTGGCTTTGCACTGACACAGGGCCCGGAAAGGCGCTGGTCTCAGACCAGCGCGGTGTCCCCTGGGGCTGAGGCGACTTGCACGTCACTCCGCGGTGCTGGGTGTCTCCTGTCTCCAAAACGCAGCCAGACATTTCTGTCCTTGCGGGACAGGACGGGGAATGTTAGCTCTGAGTCCCAGTGTGGGGTGGCCCTGTGGCCACAGGTGTCTAAACCCTGAGGACACCCTGCAGCTACAGGAGAGGAGCTGCGGGGGGCCGGGGCGAGGGGCCCAGTGGTGGGCAGTGCTCGTGGGAAGGACCCCGGGGACCCTGTCATCGTGCAGCGACTGTGACAGCACTGCCAATGCATGGCTCCTAATGCGGGGGTGGGGGTTCAAACCCTTGTGGTTCAGAGGTCAGAAGCCCAAAGCCAGGGCCAGCAGGCTTGGGTCCAGTGAGGCCCTTCGTGGTCCCCAGGTGGCAGCTTCCCCGTCCTCTCCTAGGAGGACCTGCAAGACTCAGGGGTGCTGATCTCGATGAGGGCCCCTCACCCTGACCTGGTGCCTCCCCGGGACCCCGCTCAGTGGATGGATTTCGAGGCAGCACTGCAGCCCCGAGCCCCCGCTGCCGTGGTCACCCGAGCGTCTCCTTGGCAGGTGTCGTCTTCGGCCTCTGCAGAGCTCCAGGGCTGCCGAGACACGGCGCTGCCTGAAGTGCCGCAGCCCCCACCGGCCCCCCGCGCTCCCCCTGCACCCACAGCAGCTCCCAGGCTCGGTGCAGGGCCCCTCCGCGACACGGTGGACGCGCGGCAGGCCCTGCTGGACGCCATCCGCTCCGGCTCGGGCGCCGCCAGGCTGAGGAAGGTGAGCAGGCGGTGGGGACGTTGCGTCTGAGCCACAGCAGGCACTGCAGGGACAGCGGGCCCAGGGGATGCGGGGGGCCCTGGGGCCGGCAGCCAGCTGCCTTCTCCTTCCGTCCCCCCTTCCCTCCCTGCCTCTTCCCCAGCACAGTGCTCCACTGTCCCCACTCGGAGGTCCCTGGGCAGGGCACATGGTCCTCTTGCTGTCCCCTCCGTATGACGCACGTTGCGTTCTCAAAGCCACCGGCAGGGGTAGCGGGGGCCCTGCAGCCATGCCCAAGGATGTGAGGGGCTCGGGCCGGACCCCTGCTCAGCTGCAAGGTGACTCTGTGCTCTGCCTCCAGCCCAGCCCTGCTGTCACTGGGTGGGGGGCTCCCTGACAGGGAGCCCGGCCCCCCTTCCCAGGCCTCACCCACTCCTGAGCATCTGCTCCCAGACACAGTCGGCACCTTGTGTCCGTCTGTGCATCACAGGGCCACGGCTCGGGGCCAGGTGCTCCGCGGAGGGGACGTGGGGGACACTGGCAGGACGGGCTCTTCCCCAATGCTGAGGCGGCAGAGGTGGGCAGGACGCGGGCTCAGGGCTGGGCAGGGCTCCATGGGCTCAGAGGTCCCAGCCCCACGCTGGGGCAGAATCAGGCACACCCGTGCTCCAGGCCCTCTGGCGACCTGGGGGACTTCAGTCACCCGGGGCTTGTTCTGGCTGTGAGCAGGCACCGAAAGACCTGGTGCAGAGAAAGAGCCAATCCAGGTGCCAGGAAAGCTTCCCCAGCGAGCGGTCTGCAGGCAGGGGTGGCACAAGCTCCAGCTCCGTCCCGGGAAAGGCACAGCTGCTGAGTTCAACCGGGGTCCGGTTCCTTCCTGCGCTCGCTTGGACATAGAAAGGCAGGAAAAGTGGAGAAACTGGACGGAATGGCGGGGAAGGGTCGTAACTTAGACCATGTGCCGGGCCAGGTGGTTTATGCCCTTCAACCCAGCATGCTGGGAGGCTGAGGCAGGAGAACTGTAAGTGCCGGCACAGTCTAGACAACTCAGCAACTCAGCAAGACCCTGTCTCAAAATAAAAATAAAAAAGGGCTGGGGGTGTAGCTCAGCACAAAGACCCTGGGTTCAGTCCCCAGTGCTGAAAAAAAAAATGCTGAAACCTCCTTACATGCGCTGTCTCGTCCTGCACAGAGCAGGGTGGACACCAGGTGCCTGGGTGAGGACAGATCCGGACTCCCCGCCTGGCACCTCTCTGGGGCAGTGCCACCCTGTGCCTGGCGTCCTGTCAGTTCCGGCCAAGCCCCACCTGCCCTGGCCCACAGCTGTTGAGTTCCCACACAGCGACCTGCGGGCGCAGACGGGCGTCGGCACTGGCCTTGACTTGGGGCCCTGAGAGGTGCCAGGTGGGGCGAAGGAGGAGAGCCCACGTCAGGCAAGAGGACAATGGCAAACCTGCCCCCACCCACCCCAGGCCTCGGGGACGCAGCGCTCCGGGACAGGTGGCAGCAATGGGCATCGGGACACCCAGCCGCACTCGCCATGCAGCCTCCGCTTCAGTAGCAGTGGGGTCCAGCTGCAGGGGTCAGTCTGGTCTCTGCTGACGTTCCTCAGTTTTAAATCATTGGGTCGGTTGCCGTCCTAGGGATCAAACTCAGGGCTTTCACACTGAGCTACATCCCCAGCCCTTTTTATTTATTTATTTTTTTATTTGGAGACTCAGTCTCCCTAAGTTACTGAGTTGTCCAGACTGGGCTGGAACTTGTGATCCTCCTGCCTCAGCCTCCCAGTGCTGAGATGACAGGCAGGCACCACTGTGGCCGGCTTGTGGCTGACTTCGGTGCAGGATCATGTTTTCCCGGAGCAGCCCTCCCGGCTCACTTTTCTTGTCTGCCAGCAGAACCAGGTAGCTGGTCTCGGGGCCACCAAATGCAGTGCCACCAAATACAGTATTACCGCAGGGCCCCACAGACATGACCCCACATCCCGGCCCCCCATACCCCAGTGAGCCCCAAGTCCTCTGAAAGCCTCCTGGGGTCCACAGGCCGGCTCAGTCCCATGCGACGCCCTGTAGTCCTTCCTTCACACCCACTGCAAACCAGAGCTCCGAGTTCTCCACGGACAGGTGAGGTGCCCTGCCGGCCTCTCCTTTCTTGCCCACCTGGCAGGCAGCTCTTCCGGGGCTCCTGGCACAGCCCAGGCCCTCGGGATGCCTCACAGCGGGGAGAGGGCGTAAGGGCCGGGCTCCCCGTGTCTCTGGCCGCCTTTCTGCCTTAGCTCATTTGTGTCCTATTCCCTGCAAACTGCTCCGGAAACCCAGGAGCCAGAAGCGGCTCCCCTTCCTTTCCTTTCCTTCTGAAAATGAGTCGTGTGCGTCTCCGTGCTTCCAGCGCAGAGCTGGGCCGGGTCCCCAGGGCTGCGGGCTGTGGGGCCAGCCACGTGTGAGGTCCCTACGGGGTCCCGAGGAACCACTGGGGCTTTCGCTGCCCCCAGCAGCTGCCTCTCCTCGCCCGGCCCCCTTCCCATCGCCACACTCCTGTCTCCCAGAGCCGGGAAACAAGAAAAATCTTGAAGCTCTCTTCCCAGCTCCCTCCGATGGCGTCTAACGGTATAGCTGGCACCTTTCACTGCTTTTCTTTCTCTCCAAGTGGAATGAAGAGGCCCCTTTAGGAGCCGGGAGTCGGAGGTCATGGAGGAGCCTGTGGCGTGGCCCTTGGGGCTGCGCCCTGCAATGGCCTCGGGAACACCTGCAGGACAGTCCTTGTGCCGCCCGCCAGGCGGTGCTGGCCCGCTGGTCAGGGTGCAGCCCTGGGCAGCAGCAGGGTCCTGGCTTCCTCCGAGCTGCCGAGCCGGGGCTGACTGCTGGGCGTCCACGTGGCCTCCTGCCTCCTGGTGTCCACTCTGTCTGTCGCCCACTCTCCTCCTGGGCCAGCCGTTCTCATCTCTTTATCAATCCACGTTTGCAGTGCAGAGCACTGGCTTCTCATGGGAAGGGGAGGTGGATCCCCAAGGTCGTGCTCCCCTCTAGGCGGCTGCGTGTGAGGACAGAAACCCAGCGCATCTGTTCGGTTTTTATTGGTGTAAGTGCATGTTTGCCGCACATGACGAGGACGACGAGCATGATGGGGAGTCGGTGCCTGGATGTCACACAGCTTCATTCATCCCCTTCCCATCTGTAGAACATCTATCTCCCTATTTGCTGTTATCTTTCATTTTGTTTTTATTTACAATTTAGGTTTCTCAGAGAAGCCAGGGGATAGTCAAACTCATGTGTCTGATTTATTATTATTATTTCACTTAACACTGTGGTCTCCAGGGGCATCCATTCTCCTACATGTGACTCCAGTTTATCCTTTGCGGCAGCGTAATACTCCGTTGTGTGTTAATATTGCACTTTCATTATCGGTGCCTCTGTTGAAGAACACGTAGGCCACTTCCAGGCTGGAGCTGCTGGGAGTTGTGCACATGGCTCCCCCTAACACAGCGTCTTTAGCTCTTTCAGGAAGATTCCTAGAGGGGGAGCAGCTGGGTTGATGGGGATTCTTGCTGGGCCAGATCTTTTCCATCCTGTTCTGCATTTCTTTTTTTACAACCAAGTTTTGGGAATCCTGCTTCCCCCTTCTAAGAATTTGCTTCCTTCGCTGAGAACCTTTCTGATCAGGTCGCACCAGCGTATTTCTGGCGGGGCAGTGGCCACGCCTTGCCTGTTGGATCAGTTGTGCCCGGCCCAGATGGGGAAAGGCCGACCCAGCGGGCTGTGGCCAGTGAGGGCCACGGCCCCTGACCTCCTTCCTCCTCCACCGTCCCAGAGTGCCCATACCTCGCCAAGGCTGATGCACCTTGGAGCAGCCCCCAGAGAGACGGACCCCAGGGTGCTGCCTGTTAGGTGAGCCCTGGTGCTCACGCAGCCCACAGCCAGGCCTCACCGCGGAGGCGGGGTCCCCGGGGCAGGCGCTGCAGCTTGATCTGGAGCGGCCCGAGGCACATGCATCCGAGCCCAGCTGGGTCCAGCCTGTGGGATTTTGGGAGTGTGGGGGGCGCTAACCTGTGGCCTGATGGGAGGTCCTTGGCAGAGATGGCAGGGTCCAACCCCCCTCCACTTTCCTGTCCGCTCCCTTCCGTGTTGTGAATGGTTTGCCTGGCTCGCAGCGCTGCAGCCGTGGGAGCGCGGCTCTGGGATGTGGGACATCGGTCTGTGTTGGTACCGTTGCTGCCACATGAGGCTGCGTCTTCCGCCAGCTGCCCTGCTCCTGCGTCACTCGTCCTCTAGGGCTCCCCCCAGGGGACCCCCTTGCTGTGGGCGAGGACTTCATGGTCAAACAGGTTTTGAGCTCTGGAAATGCTTTCCTTAAAGCGTCTGTGTTTCACTCTATGAACATTTATCTGACGAGCAGGAATACGCACACAGAGGGACTTAGGAGTGGGGTGTGGTGGTGTTTGCAATGCACCTCAAGTTCCTGGAAGACAGAATTCTACCTGGGCAGGCGGAGAATGGTGTGGTGGACAGACAGGTGGAACCAAGAGAGCGAGACAGACGTCACCACAGCTCTCAGGGGCACAGACACGGTTGTCTGCAGTGCGTTAGTTCAGATTTTCAGTAGGAAGACAAGGAACAATCGAGATGTCACATCCAACTGTGAATTGCCAGGCAAGCCAGGGGTCAGGGTACCACGAGGCCCGAGAGGCTGAAGGCGGACCGGAGCTGCTCTCCAGGGTCTCGGGCAGTGAGGCTGGTTCACCACTGAGGGCTTAGGCCGGTCCCTGGAACTGTGGTTATAGTCACAGGTAACAGAGGTGTCCTGTGGCTACGACAGGGTGTAACTAGAAATGCACAGCCCGCTGACCTCAGGAAAACCCCACACAATGAAACAACACGTTGCTAAATAACCCACGGGTGAAAGAAGGGAATCCGAGGGAAACTAAAGTACTTTGAAAGGAAGGTAAATGGAACATAAAATATGTGCACTGCAAAACTCATCCTCGGTGGAGGACTTTGAAATGCTGTGTGGCTCCAGGGAAAGACAAAGCTGCCTTCCATCCCGACAGACTACAGAACGAAGAGCAACTGAAACCTAGGGTAAGCAGGAAAGAATAACTTGTACAGGGCAGCACAGAATGCAGTGAAATAAAAGAGAGGAGGACGGTAGAGAACAATCAATTAAACCAACAAGCTGCTCTTTACCAAGACCAATAAAATCCATCGGCCTGGGGCCAAATACAGCAGAGAGAAAGGAAGAGACAGCTGGTGGTGTGGGAGGAGCGATGACCACATCGCGGTTGCCCAAGGGGAGGTTCAAAATAAGTACATAAAAGGGCACATCACGAGCAGCTTTGTGCAACAAACCGGTTATTTTATTTTATGTTTTTCATTGGAAAATGTAAACTTTCATTTAAGCTTATAGAACTGCGGCAGCAAGTCGAATTCTTAGGAAGGCGGAACAAAACGCCGTCCATTTCTCCACATTTCTGATCATTTTCAGGATTCTCGTGCCTCTGTGCTTGCGTGTAAAAAACAAAACGTGGAGGCTAAACCAGAAACAGGAAAGAGTTTGTCTCTGCGGAGTAGAAGAAATAGGCATGGGATGAGTATAACTTGCTAGTTTTAACTTTTCATCCTTGAAAATGACTTCTATATTTTGAAAAGTTAAATAATATGATGGGGGGGGAGCAGGCTTACAGTGGAATGCAAAAGAAGCAAATGAACCTAACTGCGTATCACGCTGACAAGATATCTTAGACCACAAAGTGCAGACTATGAAAACCACAAACGTGCAAAGCCCACTCAAGAAGAAATACATAGCTGGAAGTAATGGCACACAGTCGTGACCCCAGCACTGTGGGAGGCTGAGGCAGGAGGATCCCAGCCTGGGCAGCTTAGCAGATGAGTAAGATCTTATCCCCAAATCAAAGGACTGAGGATGTAGCTCATTGTAAAGGCCCTAGGTTCAATCCCCAGTCTCTCCCTCTCCTTTCCTCTCCTCTCTTCTCCTCTCCTCAATTCCCTCCTCCCCTCTCCACCCCCTTCTAGGCCTAGTGACTTCCCCAGTGAGTTCCACAAACATGTAGCCAAGATTTATTCCAAAACTTGTCGAGGACCGAGGATGTCTCAACTCATTTCTTGAGGCCAATATCCCTGGTTCCAAAATCAGACAGAGATACTACAAGAAAGAAAACAGAATGTAAAAAATATAATCTGTGATGACTGAAGGGAGTTATCCTAGGGTTGAAGGACCGGACCAGCCTCTACACCAATGTGCTCCTCACGATGAACAAAGAATAAAAACTCACACTGTCATCTCAATGGCCACATTAAAGGCATTCGGCAATACCCAGCGTCCCTTTCTGATTTTAAAAAAAAGAACTCTCTGTAAGGTAGAAAAGAACTTCCTCACAGTTGAGTGCAGTTATGAGGGAAGAAGGAAGGAAAGAAGGAGACTTAGACTTGCATTCACATGTAGTGGGCATTTGATTTCTATTTTATGTGTAGTTTTTCATATCAGGTATACTGTTAAAAGCAGTAACTGTAGGGTTTTCTTTTTGAGGTGCTAGAGATCAAACCGAAGGGTGTTCTACCGCTGAGCTACATCCACAGCCCATTTTTATCTTTTAGTTTGAGACAGGATCTTACTAAGTAGCTCAGGCTAAACTGGCACTCGCGATTCTCCTGCCTCAGCCTCACTCAGTGCTGGGATAGCCGGCGTGCGCCCCCACTGCCTGCTGTAACTTTCACATCCTTCCTGCCTCCCACGTACCTTAGCTCTACAGCCGCCCCAGCCTCCACGCGTCGCCTTGTCCCTGTCCCTCCCACTTCTTCCCCTCCAGCCTGTGTGGAGGCGGCCCTGTCCCAGCACTGAAGCCAGGAGTCCCATGGCAAACGGTCTGGACAGACAGATTTCCTTGCTGCCTGACCTCCATGCATTCTGTGGTGAATTTCCAGCTGGTTTCAGATGAGCAACAAAACTCCAGCCCTTTCTTTCCCCCGCTTCCTCTGGGCGCCCCCTGCAACCTGCTCCTCACTTCCCCAGAGAACCCCGAGGCTGAGCAGGACCTGGGGTTCATCAGCCCATCACACCCCGCACTCGCTCTGCACTGGGATTAGGTGTGCTGGGGTGGGTGTGTGTCCACCATGGGGCCGGCCACCAGGAGCCCCTCCCACGGGGGCAGGAAGGCTGGCTCAGGCCAGGGTGGGGTGCGTTAGTCAGCTCTCCCATCCCCAGGACCAAACACCGAGACCCACCCCTGAGAAGAGAGGTTGATTTGGGCTCATGGTTTCAAAGGGTTTGGTTCCCGGCTGCCCGAGTGTAAGGCAGAAAAGCCGTGGTGGAAGGGCCTGTGGAGGAGAGCTGCTCACCCCACAGTGCGCGGGAAGCAGACGGAGAAGGAGGAGCTGGGGAAAGAACTCACCTTCCCCGTCACACCCCAGTGACCTCCAGCCAGGTCCCACCTCATACAGCAGTCAGCGCTGAGCTCCCCAGCGATGAATCCACTGATGGGCCCCGCGCCCCGGGACCCCTCACCTTCCACACATGTGCAGGAGGTTTGGGGGCCTTCTAGGTCTGGAAGGGTGGGGCAGCAGGTGGTGCTGGGAGGGCTGGGGGCTGCGCCCACACCCATCCCCTCCTCCTGCTCCGGTGTGGTAGCGCACAAGTTTTCTCCCACGTCCTCTTTACCGTGGGGGGCGGGGGGGCGCACAGCTCGGGCCACCCCAGCCCTGAGTAACCGCGTCTGTCTTGGTTGTAGGTGCCCTTGCTTGTATGAACCACTGCGAGAGGCCGGACGTGGCAGAAACCCACCCAGAAGACTCCCTGACTACCATCCAAGGACCCCACGTGGCGAGGAACAAGATTTGGGGCGACTCTGTCTACAGGCCAAACGTGTGCGGCGAGCCCTGAGGCGGGGGAGCACGGCCCTGCCCAGCGACTGCGTGCCAAGGAAATAAACGTGCTTTGCCTCTGATGCATAAAGTTGCCAATGAGCGATTCTTGCCAGCAGGTGTCGGGGGCCATACCCGTGGGAGCCCAGCCCTCGGCCGGTCACAGCTGGGCGCAGCATGAACTCGGCCTCCATCGGCCGGGGTTCGACCACAGAGAGATGGTGAAAACCAACTGCTTGTTTAACTTCTTAACTCAGGGGCAAAAAGCCACAAATCAACAGCAACAACCCCGGTGACAGCTCCCTGCCGCCTACGTTTTGGGCCTAAGAAGGGGGCCGTTTCCCCCAGCTGATCTTTGCTGGCTGATTAAACTGTGAGACTCCTCCTCCAGTGTGTGAGGCTGATACCTCACGGAAGCGCTCAGACCGCGCCGTCTGTCCAGCCGAGCAGGAGAGACTCGCTGGGTCTGGGGCACAGGGCGTTCCCGTTCCCGGGGTGACGAGGACGCTGCAGGGCCTACACGGCCTGGGTCCCCCGCGGGCTGTGAGGTACAGCAGGTCTCCGCCCGGCCTGTGCACGGAGCCCGCACCCTCACAGAGCCTACCGGGCCCCGCCTGGGCAGAGGGCAGGGTGCCCAGGCCGCCGCGCGCTGTGCCGGCTGGAGCTGTGCTTCGCAGTCACGGTTTGGGTGCCGCTTCGGGGTCCGTGGCCGCTGCAGTACCGCCGGGGGACTTCTCTGAGCGCAGTGTTGGGTCCCTGATCCTCAGCTGGGCTGATCCTCCCACGTCTCCGGAACTCTCCTTCCCTGCAGCAAACCAAGGGAGTCCGGAATCTAAAGGACCTCGTGAATAAAACCCATCTTAGTGCAAAAGGCGAATGCTGTGAAGTCCCTTAGAGGTTCAGCCACTGTTTCCAGCCAGGGATCAGGGAGACGGGGACTTGGTGCCCCAGATTGATGCTGCTGAAGGTTCCAGGTGGGGGGAAGCTGCTGCCAATCACCCTTAGTCACAGCTGTCTACTGATTCGTTTAGTGCCACAAATAAACGAAGACAGACTCCCAGCCATTGTGTGAGTTTCCTACGGCACGGTTGGGTGTGCCCCCTGCAGAATGGAGGAGGGGTCCGGCAGTCAAGCAGCAAGCACTCTGGGAGGCTGAGACTGAGGCAGGATAATAAAAGTCTGAGTGTAGTCTGGACAACTCAGCAAAATTCTCTCAACATAAATATAGGGCTGGGGATGTAGCTCAGAGCGAAGGCCCTGGGTTCAGTCCCCCGTACTGAAAGAAAAAAAAAAAAAAATGAGAGAGGACCACGTTGCCCGGCAGGGAATGTCTCCACGTGGAGAAGAGAACCACACCGTGGCTGCCGCGCTCCCCAGACCTTCCCGGAGCCAGAGGCAGGGTCTGTGCGAGGCTCTCGGCCCTGGTGGCAGCCACGCAGGTCTCACCCTGCAGTCCCCAGACCTGGGCTCCCGAGTCACCAGTGAGCGGCAGCCTCTGTCCTACCTACCCCTCCCGTACATACAGCTTCCTTGGGGTTATTTTTTATCCATTATTCTTTCTTCTTTCTTTCATGGGATTGAACCCAGAGCCTTTGCACGGAGTGACATCTCCAGACCTTTTTTAAACTTTTGAGACAGAGTCTTGGTAAGCTACACAGGCTGGGTTCAGCCTTGAGATGCTCCTGCTTCAGCCTGCCAGGGTGCTGGGATAATAGGTGTGTACTGCCGTGCTCCACTTCCCGGGGATTGTTCCCCTGGCTTCAGGCTACCTGCATGTATGGACTGGAGAAGAGCTGACCCTAGCGGAAAGATCCACCCAGGGAAGGCAGGAACCCTGACCAAGGTATATGGCAAATGGGTTCAAGACTCTGGCTATGGTGAGCCCCAGCTTCTTTCAGCTGTGACTGTGAAAAGCTGCTGCTACTTGATCAGTTTTGTGATCCTCATTCCCACCTCCAAAAGTGCTAAGCTTCTTGTATTTCCCCAAACACACTCTGTGGATTCACTTTTCCCTGTCTTGCATAGAACTCCTATTCATCCTGCAAAGCCCAATAACTTCCACCCACTGCCCTGTGGAAAGGGTGACCCCCCTCCTTACTATGGGTGCTTCTCACTGGAACCCATTGAGCTTAGTGACAGGGAGTGCCATAGTCTGTGTGGTATTCATGGGGAAGCTTCAAGCCCGGGACATGGGCCAATGACAGGCCTGCGTGGAGTGGAGCTGAGTTGCACCAAGACTGGCAGGAAATTCCAAGCCCAAAGCTGAACTTGGCTGCAGCTCCCGGCAGCTGCCCCAGCCAGGCAGGATGATTCCATACCCAGGGAAGGACCCCAAGCCGCGGGGTCCTGGTGGCCGTGAGGGACTTGGATGTTTCCAGGTCCAAGTCAGGCAGGGAGAGTGATTAGTGAGGACCAGGCAGGAGACTCGGAGGTGAGGCTGGGTGGACAGGGCAGCCATGGGGCTGCCACGGTGACGCTGGACTCACTGCTGTGGCCGGGTTCTGGGGGCGCACTGGGCAGGGCACAGGCACCAGGGGCAGCCAGGTCGGGACGGATGCGGTCACCAGTCACGCTTCCCTCCTGTGCGCCACAGCCACGGGGTCACTTGCCTGCCGGCCCCGGGGCTTGGGGCCCCCCATAGTGCTGACAGAGGAACCGGCCTGGCAGAGTCCCGTGAGTTCCGGTCCCCTCCAAAGCCAGGGCACCGGTCTGGGCGCAGCCATGTGGCCTCACAGCGTCCCTCTTCTCGGAGCACCTGAAGATCAGGGTGCGCAGCATGGGCGTGACGCCCTCTCCACTGTGCCCAGAAAGGGCTCCTGTCCTTGGGACGGAGGGTGGAGCATTCTCCATGCTGCCATAAGAAGGAAATGTCATCCACTTTGCAGCAGAAGATGCCCCCCAGCCAGTGTATTTCAGTTTGTTAGCTGCCCAGGTAATAGTTCCTGTTCCAGTTCCTGTCGCTCCTGTCTCTTAGAATCAGCTGGTCACTGTGATGCATAGCTGGTCACTGGGATACACATGGTATAAACCAATCCCCAGCTGACAAGCTCTTCTGCCTCTGTACTTCCTGCCTGCTCATCCCATAGAAGCCCTAGACCACCAGAGATCAGGGCCTGATATTCTGGGAATGACCCCAGTCAGTGCCCATCGACATTAATAAATCTGTCTCCAAATCCTGGGTGTCGCTTCGGTGGCTCTGCTCACGTTGCAGCTTCCCTGATGCTGTGTCAAAGGCTGGGAGGCCCCAGCCGCCTGTGCATTCCGGCGCTGTATTTCAGGGCCCAGCGTCCCCCCTACCCTGTGTCCCAGCCATTGCTGAGGGAGGCTCAGCCACTGCATCTCCAGGCTTCTGGTCCTCCCTGCAGGACCTCAGCCGCAGCCACTGTCTGGGCCTCCCAGGACCACATTGGCAGCCGGCAGGATGCCTGATCCAGGCTCCAGGTGACCATCAGTGGCCACGTGGGGCCAGGATGGGCAGGCTGTTCCCATGCTGCGGGTGCCTCCACTTCCTCACAAAGCAAGGAGCCTAGAGTGGGTGGCACGGTGCACATCTAGGGGGTCCCAGAGCCCCCTGCATGTGGAAGGTGATGGAGCCCACAGTGCTGTGCTGGTCCCGGGATTTGTCATGTTGGGGTTCGGGGCTGACCCTGCTGTAGGAGGCGGGGCCTGGCTGGAGGTGGTCACGGGGCTGTAGCCCACAAGAGTGCATTCTCTCCCCAGCTCCTCCCTTCTCACTGCTTCCTGGCCGCTGCGGGGTGAGCAGCTTCCCTCCGCCGTGCTGTGCCCACCTTGAATCCAGCTGACCATGGACCAAAGCTGACCCAAAATAAAACTCCCCTCTTTCACATTGTGAATCCTGAGGGTTTTGACAGGAAAGTCACTAAGACAGCAAGTGATCTCTAAACCCTGGGGTCCGATGGTTGTGCTTTTCAGACCCATCTTGGATGCTACTCCCTCCTAGGTCCCAGAAACAAGAGGCCGGCTCCTAGGGGGATGAGAAGAAACATCCATGCTGCGTCATTATCAAGAGGCAGCCGGGTTCCACAAACCCACAAGTCCACTTTATGTCTCCTTGGAATGAGGACCAGGCGAGGAGGGCACACAGCCTCAGGGCTCTGCACACAGCAGGGTGCTCTGGACAGGACCTGCGAGGCGCCTTTGAGAGGCAATCATAGCTGCTGCCAAGCTGGGCCTGGCTGGGCGGAGACCGATCTCGCTCCTGCCTTCCACCCTGCTGTCCCAGGTCACCGTCGGCCTCCCCCAAGAGCAAGGAAAGAAAGAAGGTCCGGGTTGGGGCAAGTGAGCACCCTCCCCAAGGTCTAGGCAGGAACAGAGGGAAGAGTCTCCACGTTGCCCAAGGCCCAGAAGGCGCAGAGCAGTGCTGAAGGTTTTCTGAGGTCCGCTGCGAGCTTCCAGCGGCCTTCTTCCTCTGACATTGCTGCCACAGAGGAGGGCGCCTCTCCTTCCCTCACTGACCAGAGTTACAGTAATCACCCTTCCTCTCCCTTCTGACATAACCCAAAGGGCTCCCAGTGCATCCTGCCACCAGCAGGCTGGTCTGAATGAGACAAGGAAAGTGCACATGATGTACGGTGAGGTCTTAACAAGCTCCTTTATTCCTGCAAAAGGCCAGAAATGCCTCAACCTCAAGAAAGAAGAAAGAAAGGAACAGGGGGTGGGGAGAGAGAGAGACAGAGACAGAGACAGAGACAGAGAGACAGACAGAGCGAGGAAGGAAAGAAAGAAGGAAGAGAAGAAAGAAAAGGAAAAAAGAAGAAAGAAAAAGAAAGGAAGGAAGAAAAGGAAGGAAGGAAGAGAGAAAGAGAAAGAAAAAGAAAGAAGAAAAAGAAGGAAGGAAGAAGAAAGAAAGAAAAGGAAGGAAGACAGACAGACAGACAGAAACAGAGTCTGCTGATGTTGGAGAGTCACACAGTGCTGCAGAGGGAAGTGGTTCTCCCGCCTGGGCTCTCCAGGGACCCAGTGAACAGCTCTGTGGCCGTGCGTAAGTGGTCAGCCCGGGACCCTCGGGGACTCTGAGGTGCAGCGGGAGGAGCCTGTGTCCTGCACGGCGCCAGCTGGGCTCCTTCCTCCCTCAGACTCTCAGCCACAGAGGCCGCTCCGGCCAGGCTGTGCACTGGGAAGTGGGGATGTCTGAGCCACAGAGCTCCCCACAGGTGACATCGGTCAGTCACGCTCCATGGAGAGGGCCGGCAGGACAGGAGCAAAGCAGAGCAGGACAGGACGATGCGGAGAGTGAGGCGGTGGGGCTCAGGGCTCTGTGAGTTGTGGGCGGGGACCTCACCTTCCAAGCCATGGGAGCCGTGGGTGTCCCCCAAGGGCACAGGGTGGAGAGAGCGCTGGAAGGTCCCAGAACTGACTGGTCACAGGCACTGCACCCCCAGGTGGGTTAATCCGTCAGTCCATCCATGAGGCCAGGGCTGACCGTGCTGGCAGGGGGCGGTGCCGGCTGGAGTGCATCCTGGCCCCAGCGCCTCCTTCCCCTGCTTCCTGGCTGCCATGAGGCGCGCAGCCTCCTGCGCTGGGCCCTCCCTGCCTTGGGGCCGGGGGACTAGGGGTGCTGGCGGAGCTGTGGTAAACTTCTCCCACTTAGGCTGTGGGCGTCAGGGATTTTAACGCAGAGATAGGAAAGCGACTGAGACAGAGTGACAGACTAATCCCAGCGCATCCCTCTGCCTGGGGACAGGGTTGGGAGAGGGGCCGGTGAGGAGCACTGGCATGGTGGTGCATGCCAATGGAAGCGACCCCTGGGGTGGGCGCCAGTGGGAGTGGGGAGGGCCTCCAGGTGAACTCCAGGTGCCGGGAAGCCCCACCACGCCCGGCACTGATGAACGCAGAGGAGGTGAACACGAATCAGAAGCTCGGAAGTCACGAGATGCCCCATGGTTCCTGTGAAAGCAACACAGTTGACCCGATTGTAGGTTACACCACGCTGAAGTTTACTGCTCTTATTACAGTGTTGTAACTACAATCAGAGAGCTTTGTTTACTGGCATGATGGTGCATGCCAGTAATCCCAGTACTCTGGGAGGCTGAGGCAGGACGATCACAAGTTTGAGCCCAGCCTGGGCAACTTAGCAAGAGCCAGTTTCAAAACCAAATCAAAAAGGGAT
>RJWM01024909.1:0-30048 GCA_004363535.1 Dasyprocta punctata | reverse complement strand
AGAGTGACCTATAGTATATCTTGTTATCATCACAATAGTTGACCATTCCTTCAGGTATAGTAAAATCAAACCAAAAACAAAACAGAATATGAAATAAAGCAAAAAAAATTTTAATCAGAATATATCCAAACAATGAGAACAATATTGGGCCTCAAAGACAAGACAGAAGGGAATCCCCCATATTTGCTACATTGCATACTGTCATCCTCCCAAGAGATGCTCAGGCTGCCAGCCCCAAGCCTGAAAAGTCAACCAAACAATACAAGCATTTAGTTGCTTTATGTACCTTAGTTGCTATCAACTTAGCTGGTCCTCTGAACCAGCAGGTTGCTTATGCGGGGGTGGGGGGTTGATTTTTGATTCTCAGCCCACACCCTGGTAGGTGCATGGGAGGCACAGACTTTCTCTTCCTGGAGTCTGTGCCAGTTCCACCACTCACCAAGAAGGCAGGCTAGTTGTCTCCTGGTGAATCTTCCCTGACCCAACATGGCGGGTTCTCAGGAGGCACAGTGGATCTCACTTCTTGATCCATGCTTCCAATTTGTTTCTTTTGATTTGTGAGTTGATACTATTTACCTTGATGGATACAACTGATATGTATGATATGGCTTGTCTGTTTCATGTTATTTTCCTGTTGTTGTTTCCCAAGTTTAATGACCTGCCTTGCCTGGTGGCTTCCTTTTATTGGTGTTCTTGTGCTTGTGGTCTTCATTTTTATTTCTAATATATCTTTCAGAGCATTTTGCAGGGTACAACAGTATGGGTTGAAGGTTGTTTTCTTTTAAGGCTTGAAATAATTTACTCTAAGCTGTCTTTGACTTGAGGGTATGTTTGAAGAAATCTGCTGTGATTATGATGGACTTTCTTTATGGGTGATTTGTTTCATTTCTCTAACCACTTTTTTTTTTTTTTTTTTTTTTTTGCAGCACCAGGGATTGAACTCACAACCTCATGCCTGCCAGGGCAGGCGCTTAAGGGACTGAGCCAAACTCCCGGCCCTTCTAACCACTTTTAATATTCTGTTCTTACATTGTTCTTCATTATTATATGCCTTGGTATAGATTTATTTTGGTCATGGCTATTTGCAGTTCTATATGCTTCATTTATTTCTATAACAATTTTTTTCCATGTTTGGGAAGTTGTCTGCCGTTGTTTCTTTTTCTTATTTTAAAGAGAATATAACCAAACAAAATAAAATAGAATAAAGCCAATCAGAACAGAACAATGAACGTGATACAGGACTTCAAAACAAGATATTATGAAATCAACCATGTCTGCCATAATGACTCTTTTCTTTTTTCTAAATAACTATCCATGCCATCAGGCATAAGAAAATCAAACAAAACAAAACAGAATAAAACCAATCAAAATGATACAAAGTGTTACAGGACTTCAAAACCAAATAAAAGGAAATCAACAATGGCTACAATAATATGTCATGTTATTTTCAAAATAGCTGCCCGTACCATCAGACACAATAAAATCAAGCAAAACAAAACAAAATAAAACCAAACCTAGAAAAAAAAAACTAGCAAAACAATGTAAATTATACTGGAATTCAAAACAAGATAATAGGAAATTAACAATAGCTACCACATTTCCTCTTTAGATGTTTTCTCCCCTATCACTTTCACAACAAATATTATACATTTTGGATCCCACTAAGTCCTTAAGGTTTTGTACTAGGGAAATAATGTAATGTTCACCCATATGAGTCTGAACCATTTCACCCTTGAGCATGATCTCAAGTTACATCAATTTACCTACAAGAACCTCAAGATTATCCTTCTATCATCTTTCTTATCCATTCTGTGACAGATGGGCAAGCTACCCATGCTTTTTTCTGGTTCCCTGTTGTATAGAGCATTGTTTCCTCTTCTTTGATTTTCAGTCTATGAATTTCCTTTCGAGTTAATGTGTTTCTTGTATACCACATATTGATGGATCTTGTTTCTTGATCCACTCTGTTTGTGTTTATTTTTATGAATAAATTGAGGCAATCTACATTAAAGGTTATAGCCAACATGCACTGGTTCATTTCTTACACGCATTTTTCCTGCTGCTGGCTCCCTACATTTCCCCTACATTTAATTGTCTGCCCTGCTTGGTGATTCTCCTCTGTCATTGTTCTTGGAATCATGGTTATTTGATGGAGTTTTTAATTTCCTGTTTCATTCAGTGTAATTCCTTCCTGTATTGTTCATTCAAGGTTTTCATCATTTTCCTATGCTCCTCTTTTTTTAAACTGTGTCTTCTTTAGATATGCTCAGCAATTCTTTATGTTTGTGATTTCTTCTTTTATCTGACATATTATTTCTGAATTGCTTACCTTTACAGACTTGTGAAGTTGTTTCTTTATTTTAGTTGCTATTCTTTCAGAGATTTCAAATGTGCAACTTCCATTTTCTTCCATGACTATGTCTCCCAGACTTGTCCTGTGTGGGTTGGAGGTCTGAGATTGCCTTTTGCTCCTTCATCTTGACGTTTTCCTTATTTCCTCCTGACAAGCTGATTGTGGGGCCCAGACACTTCCCATATTGGCTGCCCCTCCATGGTGTAGGGGAATGGGCCAAGCACCTGAGTTTCTCCAAAGCTAGGTTCTTGGGGAGGCAGTGGGGCATGGGGTGGGCTTCTCCAGACCCACACTGCTTTACCAGGCTTCCCTGATGACTTACCCAATGGTCCTGATGGTGCATAGTGGCAGGGCTGTTTCTTCTCTTGGCTTGTGTGGCTGCACTGGAACTTCCCTGATGGCAGCAGGTACACAGGGGAATGTTTGTATGATTCTCCTGGCCTATGCTGGCAGCCCACAGGAAGCAAACATCTCCACTGGTTGCCTGTGGGTATACTGGCCTATCTGGTTGTTTCTCCCTTCCTGCACTGATTACCTGAAGGAAGCAAGCATCCTGATGGTGGCAGGTGTACAGGAGCAGGTCTTCTCTGCCATTGATTCTGTGAAGATGTTTTTATGATTTTTGTGCTGTCTCCAGCTTTCTCAATAACTCCAATCAAACTTATGTTGTTGTTCTTTGCTTCATCTTGTAGGTGTTGGATTGATCTTTTATGCTCTCTTGGTATTTTTAAAATACCTTTCTTTTCATGTTTGCTAGTCTCAATCCTGTTTTCTAGATCTGATATTGTATCCTCGCCTTCATTTAATCTGTTGCATATACCTTCAGTGTTTTTTTTTAACCTCCTGGATTTCTGTTTGAATCTCTTTCATGGATTCCATTTCTTTCCTATGTTGGACATTCATGATTTACATTGTTTTCCTGAGTTGCTCTGTTTTTTATCTGTGTCTGCTTTAATGTATTTCATTTTGATCATCATTTCTTTTTGCAATTTAGAGATTATTTTTTTCTCTAGCTTTTTCCATTTGTCTTTTTCACTTTTGCTGCTATCAATTCAGAAATTTTCAGTGGTTCACTTCACTTCTGGTTTCCTTTATCTCCTTGTGATCTGGACTTGTCCTGTGTTGGCTGGTCATTTGGGGTTGCATTTTGCTTTATCATCTTGTCATTTTATTTTCTGTTTTTTCTTTTCTTTTTTTCTGTGTTGATGCTTACAGATTTCTCATTTTAGATAATCTTTGCCCCTGGCTTTAAAGCTTTTCTAGGAGATGTGTGCTCCTCAGTGTGGATTTTGTTTCTGGATTTGTTCTGTTAATCTGTGTCTTTCAATTGGTGAACTGACTCTACATACATTGACAGTTATAATTGATTGGTATTGACTTATTCTTGTCATTGTATTATTTATTTATTGCTGTTTGCTTTCTTTCTCTTCTACCTAATTTTTGGCCCTATCTGATGTGCTCATTACATTGAACATTTCGGCATTACAAGTTTCATTTTCTCTTTCTAGGATGTTCTTAAGAATTTTTTTGGAATGTTGGACTGCTTTTCATGAACTTCTTAGGAACTCTTTATCATGGAAATATCTTATTTCTCCATCAATTTTGAAAGTTAATCTAGTTCAGTTGGATGTTTTTACTTTTGTGACGAAACACTTCATTCCAAGCTCACCCTGAAATTGAAGGTTTGAGTTGAGAAGTCTGTTCTTCTTCTGATGGGTTTTCCTTTATACATGATTTGTTACTTTTCTCTAACATTTTTCAAGGGTCTATTATGGTAGCTATTCTTCCAACTTGTATCTTGTAACTAGACTATTTAGAAAAAGGAAATTGAAGAGGGTATCAGGAAATCAAAAGATATTCCTTATTCTTGGATAGGCAATGCAAATACATTGAAAATGGCCACACCATTAAACTCTTATACCAATTTAGGTAAATCCTCATTGAAATACTAAAAACATCTCACAGAACAAGAGAAAATATTACTAAAATTCACATGGATCCAGAAGAGAAATAGACTAGCAAAAGCAATTCTAGGCAACAAAAGCAAGGCAGGGAGCATCAAAATTGCTAGCTTGAAATGAACTTATAAAGCTACCATGATAAAAAAAAAAACAGCATTGTACTGGCAAAAAACAAATCCTGGACCAATGGAACAGATTAGATGACATGGAAAAAACTCCAAGGTCACTCAACTACCTTATCTTTGACAAAAAAGCCAAACACCTTCAGTAGAATAAAGTCATTCTCTTTAATAAATAGTGCTGGCAATCTGGCCTTCCACATGCAAAAGTTTAAACTAGAATCATATAACTCACCATGCACTAAATTAAAGTCAAAATGGTTCAAAAATCTAAATATTAAAACAGAAACACTTAATCTGCCAGGAGAATAGGCAAAACTCTTCAAGACACGGCTGTGGGCAGAGATGTTATTAAAAAAACTCTGATCATATATGAAATATTACAAAGAATCAGCATCTGTTATCACATATTAGAAAGCTTTTTTCACAGCAAACAAAACCACCAACAGAGTGAAGAGACAATTCATAGAATGGGAAAAAAAATTACCACCTGTTCTTCAGCCCAAAGACTAATATCTATAATATACAAATGACTCCAAAATTTGGACCCACCAAATTTAAAAATTCAATCAAAAAATGAATATCTGAAATGAGTAGGCACTTCTCAGATGCAGAAAAAGAAACAGCAAATAAATATATGAAAAATGTTCAACATCACTGGTCATTCAAGAGATGCAAATTGAAATATCACTGAGGTTCCATCTCACTCCAGAAAGAATGACTATTATCAAGAAATCAACAAATAACAAATGCTTGTGAGGCTCTGGGGAAAAAGGAAAACTTCTCTACTGTATTTGTTAGTTTAAAGTGGTATGATCAATGTGAAAATCAGTATCAACATTCCTCAAAAAACTAAAATTAGAGGTTCCATTTGACCCAGCTAGTTCCTTTTTTGGTATCTTCCCCAAAAAGTTAAAATACACACACAACGGGGGTATATACACACTCATATTTATAACAGCACAATTTATAATATAGCCAAATCTTGGAAACTGCTTATGTTCCTATCAATGAATCAGTGAATGAATGGATAAAGAAAATGTGGTTTCTATATAAAATGGAGTACTACTCTCCGATGAAGTGAAATCATAAAGAGAAGAAAAATGGCAGATTGCTGAGTGTCAGCTACTCTGCTTCTCCAGGACAAAGTGTAGAGAGTCTGGAAAACAACATCTCAGAGTGAAACCAAGGGCAATGCATGGCACACAGGAATCATGAGGAAACTGCCAGGGAAGAAGAAAATAGGATTCACTGTTACAGTAGAAATAGCTCACAATTGCAGACCAGAGACCACTCAATGTGGCTAGTGCAGCTTTTTAGCTGACCTGGCAAGCAAAGAGACATTGAAAGAAACTTTGCTCTTCACTGGAAGACTACCATCTGACATGGACTGTGAGGGTCTTGTGCAGTCAGAGGCAGCAGTTAGAGCACAAGATGCTGTTTAATGAGCATGCACCCCACTGAGGCAGCAGTTGATGAGTGAACTGGTGTGGCACCTGGCATACGGTCACATGGAGTAGCAGCAATGGGTGGGTGGGATCGTCATTTTATTTCAAGAGGCTCAGAGCTCAAACTCCAGCAGCAGAACAGCCCCAGGGTTGCTTCATTACCAACATTCCAGAGTGGGATGAGGGAAAAGTCATCCAACCATGGTAGACACTTGGCAATTGCGGAGCAGACTGGGGGGAAATCTGCTGAGAAGTAGGTTCTGGGATGACCCAGACTCCATTCTGGTGGCTGCCAAAATCCTCTCTTAACCCTAGCTGCAAAGGACTGAAAGCAACACTATGCTCTGAGATCAGTATTGCAAGCAGGCAAATGGCCCTGGCAGGCAGCAGACAAGCAAACTCCTGGTATCCTATATCCAACAAGTGAGAGGAATCAGTGGCCTGCTAAAAATCAGCTATGCACCAAGCAGTAATTCTACTGCAGACTTAGTGGCGTTACTCAGTACAGTTTGTGGCCCTGACTATGGAACTAACACAGAACAGGGGGAACCAGAGAAATTTGGGGGAAGATTGTTTAGCTTTTGACTTTTTTTGTTTGGTTTGTTTTCTCTTTCCTGTCTCTGTTTTTCCTCAATAGTCTTTCTTGATTTTCTGATATTTTCATGTGAATGAACATTGTCTCTCACTTTTCTGGTTTGCTTCTACATTCTTCAGCTTTCTCCTTCATTCTTTCTCTCTTCTCCTCTTCTCCGGCTTCACAAAGTTTGTGCACTCATCGTTTGTCACTTAGCATTGCTTCTGCTATATTTCTCTTCAGTTATAGCTCTGTTTCATCCCCTATTCCTATTAAATTCCCTTTCCCCACAGAATAAAATCACTGCACCAAGGGGAAACTCACTGCATACAAGTTCTTGGTTCATGTTGAGTATTGTTATATAACTATAGATCTTCCATGGTTAGATATATCAAATTAGGAAGTAACACATATTGTCAGTTTCTAGGCTGTGCTTGGTGATATTCTTACTGCTAATTTTATTACTTTAGCCAGGATTCCATACTTGTAATCAGTTCTTCACCCTTGTATGAAAACACTGTGATAAACAGAGGTCATAATCATCTCCATAGTCCAGTATCAAAGCAACTGGGTGCTGAGCCAAATAAATAGCAACTCTTCACTCCTAATAAACTGGGAAGATAGAATCTTGGGACAGACACAAAGACCAATAGCCAACTAACACCTAGAATACACCTCAGAAGAATACATATTTCATAGGAAACCCTCAATACCAATGATAAAACTACTTGAATTAAGAAAAATGCAAGCAACAACACTAAAAAATTAAAATTAAAAAAATTTAGAAATAACAAGTTGCAGAAGCAAAACACAATCCCAGAATTCTAACCCCACCTGGACAAATCTAGAGGATGAGATAGAGGAAATCAAAAGCCAACCACCTGGATTTTCTGGAATGACACAGAACAAATTTAAAAAATATATATATGTAAACTACAGGTACCCTGGAAAAAATCAGCATGCAACAGGAAATGAAGCGGGCACTGTCCAATTTGATTTCAAAGTTTAAGACTTCGTATAGTGCCCAATAGGTATACATATTACATTAGCAATTAACTAAGGTTATTGGAGAATAAAATAAAATCATTTTCCTTAAAAATACATATGCATGAGGAAATAGAGGAAATCAGAACAGAAATAATTTTCTGGTAAACAAATAATGATCACTATAATGAAGGACTTGCTTAGCAAATCTAGAGTAGAAATAGTTTTTTAAAAAGAGGAGCATCGAAATATGCAGGAAACTGAATGCCCAAAATAGGAAAGAAATGCAATTCATGAAACAGATTCAAGCAGATAGCCAAGAAAATAGAATTTCCAATGAAATCTGGAGAAACCAAATGAAAGAAAGTGAAGATAAAATATTGGAACTAAATGACAGGACCGTGATTAGCTATTATGAAAATATCTCTTAAAAGTAACAAGGGACTATGAAGAAGAAATCTAACAACTACAAGGTGATGCAAAAAACAACAACATAAAGTCGATCAGAGTCAATGAAAAACAGGAGTCAGTACCAAAGAAATTTTTAAAAACAATTACAGAAGTAATAGCAGTAAACATCCCAAACATAGCAAAACAATTTGACATACAGATAAGTGAGGCACAAAAAATCCAAATAGCCATGGTCAAAATGTCTGCACCAAGGCATATAACAATCAAGATTCCAGAAAATCGGCACAAGAACAGAATATTAAAAGTGGCTAGAGGAAGAAACAAATCATCTAGAAAGGAAAGTCCATCAAAATCACAGCAAATTTCTCACCACACACGTTTATGTGAAGGAGAGCTTGGAGGGAAGAATTCAAGCCCTAACAGGAAACAACTTCCAACCCATATCGATGCATCCTGCAAAATTACTTTTTAGAATTAATGGAAAAATAAAATACTTCCATGAGAAAGAACAATTGAAGAAATTCATAACCACTCTTTCAGTCTACAAAGTGTTCTGAAAGATATTCCAGAAAGAGATAACAATGACCACAATACCAAGAGTAACAATAGACAGAAGTCACCATTCAGGATAAGTAATTAATCAGAGGGGAAAGACAGGGAACAATTCATCAGCAGGAAAATAATATGACAAGGACAAGCCAATATATAAGTTATAGCCATAAGTGTAAATGATCTCAATTCACCAATCAAAAGAAAAATACTGGCAGAATGAATCAAGAAACAAGATCCAAAAAATTTTGCATTGGAGAAACACATTTAATTCAAAACAAGATTCATAGACTGAAAGTCAAACAATGGAAAACAAAACTCCATGTCATAGGAACCCAGAAAAAAGCAGAGGTAGCTATCAAATTTGCAGACAATATGAACTTCACAGAAAGACTAATCAAAAAAAATAAAGAAGATCACAACATAAATATTAAGAGAAAACTCCAAGAGATAACAATCACAAATATATATGGACCAAATACATGTGCACCCAACAATACAAAACAAATATTAACAGAAATTTTAAAAATCATATAAACGCTAACACAATTGTAATGGGAGACTTATTAAAGGGGAATAGAGAGACAGATCAAACAGAAGAAAAATCAATGAAGAAATATCATAATTGAACCAAACCTGTGAACAAATGGACTTATCAGATGTGCACAGAGTGTTGCACCCTGCAACATCAGAATACATAGTCTTCTAAGCTGTATATAGGGCATTCTCAAAAATAGACTACTATGGCATAGAACATGCTTAAGTAAATTATCCCATGAATATTATCTGAACCCAATGCAATGAAATTGGAAACCAATGGCAAAAGAAACCACAAAAACTCCATAAACACATGGAAACTAAATAACACTTTCCTGAACAACCAATGTGTTGCAGATTAAATTAAATAACAAATTAAAGAGTATCTACAATTAAATGATAGTGCTGATTCAACATACTGCAACTTATGGGATGCAATGAAAGCATTCATAAACAGGAAAGTAATAGTGGTGAATTATCACACGAGGAAAACAGAACAAGCTCAAATAAGCAACCTAATAGTTATCCTCAAATTTCTAGAAAAAGGACAAAAAAATCAAGCCCATATCTCATATGAGGGAGAAAATTATAAAGATCAGAGCAGAAAGTAATGCAACTGAGACTAAGATAACAATGCAAAGAATCAATAAATCTAAGAGATAGTTCTATGAAAGATTGAATAAAATTGATAGGCCCTTAGCTAACCTTTTCAAAAAGAAGAAAGAGAAGACTTAAATTCATGCAGTTAAGAATGAAAAGGGTGAAAACACAGCATATCATTTGAAAATCCAGGATATCAACAATACTTACTTCAAGAACCTGTATTCTAATAACATGAAAAACACAGAAGAAATGGATAGTGCCCTAGGTATATATAATTGCCAAAATTGAATCAAGAAGATAGAAATAACCCAATATAAGTCAATGAAATTGAAAAAGTAGTAAAAACTTATCAAGAAAGAAAAGCCCAGGTCTTGATGGATACACTGCTGAATTCTATGAGAAATTTTGAGAAGATCTAATACCATTACTCATCAAACTCCTTAATGAAATTGGAAGGGAAGCAGTAGTCTCAAAGTCATTCCTGGAGGAAAGTATTACCCTGATACTAAAACCACAGAAGGACCCAACTGAAAAAGAGAACTACAGGCCAATTGCCCTAAAGAACATAGATGTAAAAATTCTCAATAAGATACTGGAAAAGCAAATGTGGAAAATCATCAAGAAGATTATACACCATGATAAAGTACAATTTATCCCAGGAATGCAGGGATGATTCAATATACCCAAATCAATAAAAGTAATATGTCATATTAATAGAGTCAAAGAAAAAAACTAGATCAATAGATGCAGAAAAAGCATTTTGTAGAGTCCAAAACCCATTTATGATAAAACAAAAACTTACAGAAAATTGGAATAGATGGTCTTTAGTTCAATCTGATAAAAGCCATCTATGAAAAACCAACAGCCAGCATCCTACTAAATGGTCAAAAACTGAAAGCATTCTCTGTAAAATCAAGAATAAGACAAGGATGTCCAATATTATCCTTTCTATACAATATAATTCGGGAAACATTTGCCAGAGAATGTAAACAAGAAAAAGAAATAAAAGAATAAAGATAGGATATGAAGAATTTAAATTATCATTATTTCTAGAAGATATGATACTATGCATAGAAAATCCCCCAAAAAGCCACCAAAAGACTTCCAGATTTAATAACCAGATTTAGTCACATTGCTGGATAAAAAGTCAACACACTAAAATCAGTAACACACCTGCACACAAGTAACAAATTCACTGAGAGAGAAATTAGGTGAACCATAGCTTTCATGATGGCACCCCCAGAAAAAGAAATACTTAGGAATTGATCTAACAAAGGAAGTAAAAGATCTCTACATTGAAATCTATAGTACTCTGAAAAAGATCAAAGAGTATACCTGAAAATGGAAAATATCCTTTGTTCTTTGGTAGGAAGTACCAACATAGTAAAAATGGCCATACTTCCAAAATTGTTATACATATTTAATGAAATATCAATCATAATGCCATTAGTATTCCTTACAGAACTAAAGAAAATATTCTTGAAATTAATTTTCATCCACATGAGATCAAGAACAGCAAAAACAGTTCTTTGCAATAAAGGCAAGCATTTGGCACCACAATCCCCAACTTCAAATTACACTATGGAGCTATTGTGTTAAAAAAAATAAATAACGGCATGGTACTGGCAAAAACAAACACACTCAGCCACTATATCAAACAACTTTACTGGAAGACTCTTTGGTAAGTGTTGGTGGGAAAACTAGCTTTTCACATGTCACAGGTAAAACTAGACCTGTGTCTATCACCATGAGCTAAACTAAAATCAAAATAGATCAAAGATCTAAACATTAAAACAGAAACACTAAAACTGCTGGAAGAGAGAATATATACTTTTGAAGACATAGGCATAGGCAAAGACTTCACTAATAAAACCCTGATGGCACCAATAATACTTCAAAGAATCAACAACTGGGATCTCATAAAAAGCTTTGCACAGCAAAAGAGATCACCAACAGAGTGAAAACAACTCACAGATTGGGAAAAAAGTCTTAGCCAGTTGTTCTTCAGACAAAGGATTAATTCTAGAACATACAAATAATTCAAAAAAACAGACCCCTACCCAAATTTAAAGACACAATCCAAAAGTAGGTTCCTGAGATGGATACATATTTATCAGATGAAGAAATACAAACACAAAATAAATATATGAAATAATGTTCCACATCACTGTTCCTTCCAGCGATGCAGATGAAAACACTGTTGTTATTTCATCTCACTCTGGAAAGAATGGCCAAGATCAAGAAATCAACCAATAGCAAATGCTGGATGGGGAAAAGTCACTCTTCTCCACTGTTGGTGGGAGTGTAGGCTGGTGCAGCCACTGTGGAAATCAGTGTGCATTTTCCTTAAAAACTAGAACTAGAGGTCCCATTTTACCCAGCTATTCGTATTCTTGGTACTTTCCCAAGAGAATTAAAAGTATTATGTGTCAGCAATGTGTGTTTTCTTAACTTTTTAGCAGCACAGTTTATAATAGCTAAATCTTGGTAACAACCCAAATACCCATCAACCAATGAATGAATAAAATTTTTTATATAATGGAGTACTACTCAGTCATAAAGAAGGATAAACTTGTGACATTTATAGCTAAATGGATGGACAGTGAGACCAGACTCTTAAGTGAAATAAATCAGACACACATGTATGAATATTGCATTGTCTCTCTGGTGTGAGAAACTGAAAGTTAAGATAAGAACTAAAATGTGTAATAGATATTGTGAAATAAGAAGAAATCTTTCAAAAGGAAAAGTGAACATGGTGGAGGAGAAATGGAAAAGAAAAACGAGAAAAATGGAAACTAGTCTTTGTAAATAAGGAGGGAAAGAAAAGTTGGAGGGAGATGAGGGGAATCAAGAAAAAAGAGGAACTGAGTTTTATCTTGCACAGGTACAAGTTCCTAAATGTGATCATATGTATATCTAAATCATACCAATAAACTTAATTTTAAAAGAAGGATAAACTTGAACCATTCTTAAGTAAAGGGATGCACTTTAAGAACATAATTTTAAGTGAAATAAATCAGATTCACATGTTTAAATTTCATTGTTTCTTTTGTACGAGAAGTCCAAAGAGTAAGGACCAAAATGGAGAAGCGATATTAGGAATTAGAAAGAAAATTTTCAAATGGGAAGGGGAACAAGAAGGAAGGAATGGGGAAGGTAAGAGAGGGAATAGAGCACAAAAAAGGGATGGAAAAAATAACAGAAACAAATTTTTTTAAATGGAGCAATAAGAATGATTGAATGGAAGGGAGCAGAACAAGTCAAAACTTAAATAAGATGTTATGTAAAGGCTCAAATTCCCTACAACTGTGTATGTGAAAATGTAACAAAAAGTTACCTTTTAAAAAAGGATTATGTTCTCGTATTGGATTCTGGTGTTTTCGTTATGTGGAATGGAGTGGATTTTTTTTCTGCTGATGGTTATTTGGGGTTCTATATGTCTCACCTCTCTGTGCATTAAGTTCTTTTTTCATGCCTGGAAATGTTTCTTCTATTATTTCTGTAAAAAAGGGTCTTTAAAAGCGAAAATAGAAATAACAGAAAAATCAAGAAGCAAATCTAAAAACAACAGCAACAATAGCAAAACAACAACAACAACAAAGAACAACAATAGGTATATAAGTTTTCAAAATAAGATGATAGGAATTTAACAATGGTTCTTATACTGCATATTGTTATCTTCAAGATAGTTGCTCAGGTTACAGGAATAAAACAAAACAGTAAAATGGAATAAAACATTGGATTTCAAAAACATGGCAGAGGAAAAAAAAAAAAGAAAACAAGACAGAAGGAAATCCCCCACAGTTGTTATAATGCATATTGTTATCCTCCAAATAGATGTTCAGACTATCAGCTTTAGACCTTTAAAGTCAATCAAACAATACAAGCATTAAGTTTCTCTTTTTACTTAAGTTGCTAACATCTCAGGCTGATTTCCTTCAAATCAACCCATTGCCTATGTGGGGGAGGGGCGTTGCTCTTCTTGTATTCCAACCTGCACACCAGCTGGCTCATGGGAAGGCCTGGTTTGGCTTCTTAATTCTCTTCCTGTTCCCCATGGTGGCTGCTCATGGCTCCTGTAAACAGGCTTTTTAAAAATTCCCTTGTGCTTTTATGTCCTATTCAGATATTTAATTAATTTCTTTTATGTGTTATGGAGTTGGTATCATGCCAATGAATTCATCACCCTATTTTCTGAAGAATTTCTCTCTTTTTTCCCTAAAGTCTTGTAGTTTTATAATTTATATTCATTTGTCTACCTCCCATTAAAACAAACACAAGGGAGATATATAAACATTTTTACAGTCATAAATGTATCAACTTGGAGAAAATGGTCAAATTCTCTGAAAAGGAAAACTATCAAAACCCAAACAATTCCCAATCAAAAGGCACAGACTGAAAGAATGGATCAAGAAACACAATCCAACATTATCCTGTATACAAGAAACACATTTAACACAAAAAGAAACTTATAGGAAAAGAATCAAAGGATGAAAAACTTTATTCTTACAAAGGGAACCTGCAATGAAGGAAGTGTAGCTATTCTATATTCAAAGTACTTCAAGAGAAAAATGATTATAAGAGGTGAAGAAGTTCACAACAGAAAGAGCTAACAATTTCTTTTAGATTGTCTTACTTGTGGTATTTTTTATACTTTCTTTTTAAAAATTAATATTATTGGCACATTTTAGATATACATAATGATAACATTCATCATAGGGAATTTGTATGTGTGCATTACATATCTTGATTATTCTTTTTTTCTCATTCCCCCACCCTTCCTTGGGCCCCCTTCCCCTCTTTATTTATAAAACATTTGTTTCCATTTTTTCTATTCCTTTTTCTTTTTCCTTCCTTCCTTTCGCTCTCCCCCATCCCTACTTTCTCTAATCATTTGAACATTTGCATTCTATTTCATAATATCTGTTGTACATTTTGGTCCTTATTTATCCTTCTGGTTTCTCACACCATAGTAACCATGTTATATTAAACATGTGTGACTGATTTCTTTCCCTAAAGAGTATGGTCTCAAGACCCATCCATTTACCTAGAAATGTCCAAAGTTTATCTTCTTTTTAATTTCTTCTCACTTTTTTGAGGCACAGTCTTGCTATGTACTTCAGGCTGGTCTCGGACTCACTATATAGCCTAGGCTGGGCTTCAAACGCCCAGAAATCCTCTTGCCTCAGCCTCTCAAAGGCATGCAAATCTATGCCCAGTTTTCTTTATGGCGGATTAGTACTCCATTTTTTAAAAGAAAAACCACTTTTTCTTTAGCCATTCATCAGTTAATAGGCATTTGAACTGTTCCCAAGATTTAGCTATTAAAAATTTTGCTGTTATACACATAGGTGTGGGTATGAAGCTTTTACTTCTTTTGGAAAGATATCAAGAAAGGGAATAACTGGGTCAAATGGAACTACTAGTTATAGCTTTCTGAGGAATCTCCACACTGATTTCAACAGTAGCTGTACCAGTCAACACTTCCACCAACAGTGGAGAAGGGCTCCTTTTCTTCCTTACAGCCTCACAAGCATTTGTTATTGGTTGAATTTTTGATAATAGCCATTCTTTCTGTAGTGAGATGTTTTAATTTGCATCTGTCAAATGATATTGAACATTATTTCATTTATTTATCTGCTGTTTGTACTTCTTTATCAGAGAAATGTCTATTCATTTCAGATGCCTATTTCTGGATTGCATCATTAAATTTTGGGGGCTTGATTATTTATCAGTTTTTAAATATTCTTGATATTAGTCCTTTGTCTGAGGAAGAGTTGGCACAAATTTTTTCCCATTTTGTGGTTTATCTCCTCACACTGCTGATGGTTTCTTTTCCTGTGCAAAAGCTTTTTATAAGATGAGATCCTGGTTTTTGATTCTTTGTGATATTTCCTGTAGAATCCGGGTTTTGTTCAGTTTTTGCCTACACCTATGTCTTCACGAGTTCCAAGTATTCTCCTTCCCAGCAGATTTAATGTTTGTGTTTTAATGTATAGATCTTTGATCCATTTTGATTTTAGTTTAGTGCATAGTGAGAGATAAAATTCTAGTTTTAATCTTCAGGACATGGAAAGTCAGTTCTTACAACAAGATTTATTAAAGAGGTTATCTTTCTGCCAGTTACATGTTTGATCCTTTGTGAAAGATATGGTGGCAAATGTGCTTGGAGTTGTTTCTACATGTTCTAATGTGTTTCACTGACTCTTAGCTCGGTTTTTTGCTAGTACCATGCAATTTTTATCACTGTGGCTTTGCAGTATAATCTCGTCAGGGACTGTGCCAAGATTATTGCCTTTGTTGCTCAGAATTTCTCTTGCTGTTCTAGGTCTCTTCTGGTACCAAATGAAATTTAGGAATGTTTTTTCTAGTTCTGTGAGGAAAGTTATAGATATTTTGATCACTATTTCATTAAATCTATATAACAGTTTGGGGAGTATGACTATTTTCACTATATTGGTTCTACTATCCAAGAACAAGTGATATGTTTCCATTGTTTGACATCTTATTTGATCTCCTTTTACAGTGCACTATGGATTTCAGTGTATAGATCTTTTATTTCCTTCTTTAGATTGATTGCCAAGTATTTCCTTTTTTTTTTTTTTTTTGATAGATGCCATTGCAAAAGGTGTGGTTTTCCTAGTTTCTATCTCAATGAGTTTGCTATTTGTGTACAGGAAAACTTTTGATTTTTGAGCTTTGACTTTGTATCGAGCTATACTACTGAATTTGGTTATTAAATCTAAACACTTTTGGTGAAAGTTTTGGAGGTCGTCTATGTAGCATATCATGTCATTTGCAAATAATAAAATTTAAATTCTTCCTTTCCAATCATTATTCCTTTTATTTTTCTCTCTCATCTAATTTTTCTGGCTAATATTTCTATAACTGTAGTGAATAAGAGTGGTAATAGTGGACGTCCTTGACTTTTTCCTGATTGTAGAATGAAAACTTTTAGTTTTTGACCATTTAGGATGATGTTGTTGGTTTGTCATAGATGGCATTTATCAGATTGAGACAAAAACCATCTATCTTCAGTTTCTGTAGGTTTTTTTTTATCATGTATAAGTGCTGGACTTTGTCAAATGCTTTTTCTGCATTGAGATAATCATGAGGTTTTTGTTCTTGGTTCTGTTCATATGGTGTATTACATTTATTGGTTTGAATATGTGGAACCATCCATGCATCTCTGGGATGAATTCTACTTGATTGTGTTGTGTAATCTGCGAGATGATTTGTTGTATTCTATTTGTCAGTATCTTATTGATGGTTTTTGTATCTATTGTCATTAGGGAGATCAGCTTGTAGTTGTGTTTGTGTATGCATGTGTGTGTCTGTCTGTCTGTTTGTCTGTGTGTATCTATCTGTGATTTTGATCTCAGAGTCCTGCTTGCTTCTAGGTTTTGGTTCTCTTAGTTGATACATTGTCTCAACTTGAGAAATCTAAAAGCTTAACTAATTTAGCAGTTCCAATTACTCCTGGGGTATAAAGGACATACCCTTACCACTCTAGGATGTTGTTCATTGTGTCAACCTGAGAAATTTAGAAGTTTAAGTCACTCAGCAGGGTCCAGAGTCCTCACTTTGCAAATATTCTGAGCCCATGCAAGAGGAAGGCATGGAGATGGTGTGAGTGCTACAACCACCAGAGGGAGGATAGCCAGCATACAATATAAGGGAGGGAAAGGGGCTTGCTCCTTCCCCTATTTTTGCTCTTGCTGCTTTTGTTGTCTTCTGCTGCCTTGAATTATAGCCCTTCAGCCATGCCACCCTGCCTTGGAGCCAGCTGATTACAGACTGAAACCTCCACATATTGTGAGTTAAACACACCTTTCCTTGCTTAATTTTGAATGTCAGGTATTTTGTCCCAGCAACAAGAGAAAAGTAACCAAGACGAAATTCGGTACCAGAGAAGTGGGATCATTTTGGTGACTATACCTACTCATGTGGCTCAAGAGCCTTTGGGAATGGCTTATGAGAAGAGTTTGGAAAGGTTTGGAGTTGTCGTGTGAAAAAGTAGCACTGGGACACCTTAGGCTGTTCTGTATTGGAGATTCTGGTCAGAGTTCAGAAGACCAGAATACTGATAGAACTCCTGCCAATAAAGACCAGAGTCAGGAGGTTTCTGCTGAGAAGAAGGATTGCATTGTGTGCTGGACTCCAGATGATGTATATGATGACTTGGCAAAATGTTTGTCTGTATTTTGCTTGTGTCCATAGAATTTGACTGAGACTAAGATTAAGGATGGTGGACTAATGAATGTTACAGAAGAAATTGCAAGGCAGTCGAATGTTGAGGCTGAGGCATGACTATTGTTGGGGGTGTTTAGCCAGATTTAGGTTGAGAAATAAGAACAAAGAGCCCACAAGGATGATTTAAAGCATTGTGAGTTTGACCAGAAAAGAAATTCCAATAAATTGTGGGGTACAAAGATAGAGCTGAGGGAATCTCAATTGCTGAGAAGGAACAGGAGAATTGAAAAGATGGCTTGAGGGCATCACGAGAAGTAGCAAATTGCTACCCTTTGCAACCTCAAAACTGCAAAAGTGAAAGATTTTGCTTTGAGGAGAAAGCTGCAGAGCTTTCCAGGATGGTGATGGCATAGAAAATTTGTTCTTCAGAATTGGATTCAGAGTGCCCATTGATCCAGGTACTCAGCCCCTACAACCAGGAGGGAATAAAGTCTGGTTATTGTTCCCGCTGGCAGCAGAACTTGGCATCATTCATGTGGTGCTGGTTTTAGGTGCATGCAGAAAGGAAGAGTTCTGAGGTTAAGAAGGCTTCTGTTGAGATTTCAGAAGGGCTGGGAGGTCAGGCAGTGTGTCCCTAAGAGGGCAGTGTGTGAAGCTGTGAGTGTGTAGCCAAAGGTGCAGTGGGCACCCCAGAAATTTGGAAAATCTAGGAACGTGGCTCATCTAAGGAATCCTGCAAGGAGGAAGCAAAGCCAGCCCAAGAGAGAAGCTGTGGGAGCTATAATCACTGGAAGTGCCATAGGGATGGGGCCACTCAAGCCCTTTGGACCTCACAATTTACCACATATTGCCTCAAATGGTGAACATGGAGCTACAGAACTTAATGTTTGCCCTGCTGTATTTTGGATTTGTTTTGGTTCCAATCCTTTATATACCCATTTGCAACTTTAGGAACAAAATTGTTTATCTTGTGCCATTGAATTTTGGAAGTGTTTAACTTTTCATTTGTACAGGGACTTTCAGCTAAGAGCTTGCCTTACATCTTGGAGGAGACTTGGGACTTGAACTTTTCAGCAATGCTGAAACTGTTAGGACTCTGGCAACTCTTTCAGATGGACTAAATATCTTTAGCATAAAGTGGTCACCTATCTGTCTTTGGGAGGAGCAGGGGAAGAATGTTATGGTTGTAATGTAATATAAAAGTAATAGACTTAATACTAGTTCTTAAGGATTGTTAGTCCTGTGATATACTGTTCAAGTTGTGAAATTATAAGGATAAACATGTCTTTGGATCTGGAAACCAGTCTAAAGATATGTGTCTGGTTGCCAATTTGACAAGGGAGTGATTGTTATGGTTGATACATTGTGTCAATTTGAGAAATCTAAAAGTTTAATTATGTAACTCAGCAGTTCTACATCCTCCCCGGGTGTAGAGGACATATCCTTACCACTCTAGGATGCTGTTCATTGTGTCAATTTGAGAGGTTTAGAAGTTTAACTAAGTGATGCAGCAGGGTGTCCGTATCCTCACTTTGTAAACATCCTGAGCCTGTGCAAGAGGAAGGCATGGAGATGGTGTGGGTGCTACAACCATCAGAGGGAGGATATCCTGCATATGATATAAGGGAGGACAAGAGGCTTGCTGCCTCCCCCATTACTGCTCTTGCTGCTTTTGCTGTCTTTTGCTGCCTTGAAGTATTGCCCCTTACCCATGCCACCCTGCCTTGGAGCCAACTGATTGCAGACTGAAATCTCCACAAACTGTGAACTAAATAAACCTTTCCTTCCTTAATTTTGAGTGTCAGGTATCTTGTTCAAGCAATGAGAGAAAAGTAACCAAGACACTGGTGGATTCATTCTGTTCAGGCTCATGGAGTTGTAGTCCCCTTTGTCTCTTTTGGAATGCCCTTGAGAACATTTTGAAATGCTGGTTTGGTAGTCAAGAATTTCTTCTGGTGTTCTTTGTCATAGAAATATCTTATGTCTCCATCAATTTGGAAAGATAGTTTTTCAGGATACATTGATCTGGGTTGGAGGATGTTTTCTTTCTCTTTCTTGCTTTCTTGCTTTTTGTCTTTTTGAGAAAGGATCTTTGAGCTCACTTTGTATACCAGGCTAGTCATGAACTCACAACAATCCTCCTGCCTCAGCCTCCCAAGTGCTGGGATTACAGGTGTGCACCACCACACCTGGCCCAGGATGTTTTCTTTTAGTGTATGAAATACTTCATCCCAAGCTTTCCTTGACTTAGAGTTTGTGTTCAGAAGTCTGCTGTGATTCTCAAGGCCTTCTGTTTCTAGGTGATTTGTTTCTTTTTCTAACAGCTTTTAACAGTTTGTTCTTGTGGTGAGTTTCTTGAATCTTCACTGTTATACGACTTGTGGTAGATTTTTTTTTGATCATAGCTAACTACAGTTCCATGTGCCTCACTTATCTGCATGTCACATTGTTTCTCCTTGCTTGTGAGATTTACTGCCATTACTTTTGTGAACAGGATCTTTGTTGTTTGTGCTATTTCCTGCTTTTTCATTGACTCATATCAGTCTTATGCTATTCTTTTCATCATCTATCAGCATTATATAGGATTGATTTTGAATGGTGCCTTGGAATTTTCAAGACATCTTTCATGATTGTTAACTGCAATCCTGTCTCCTAGATGTGATATTATGTCATCAGATTGTTTCATTTTGCTGTGTATACTTTCAATAGAATTTTCAATCTCATGAATATCTAATGAATCTCTTTCATGGATCCCACTTCTTTCCTATTTTGGGCATTCATGGTTTCCATCATTTTCATAACCTACTCTTTTTTAAATCTCTATTTGCTCTAGATTTACTGGGCCATTATGGTCATCATCTCTGAAATTATCTGAGAAATTATTTCTGATTTGTTTTTTTCTAGATCCTCATTCATCTACTTTGTTACTACTGACGTTACCACTTCAGAGAGTACAAGCAGGTGGTTT
Organism: Dasyprocta punctata; assembly: GCA_004363535.1. NCBI lineage: Eukaryota > Metazoa > Chordata > Mammalia > Rodentia > Dasyproctidae > Dasyprocta > Dasyprocta punctata. The sequence goes on along the minus strand of RJWM01024909.1, from coordinate 9,345 downwards.
TCAAATAGTTCTAATCTCATTGTCCCCTGAGTTTGCATTTGTCAATCAGGAAGTTTGGGGTTTCATCTTGTTTCTGTGCCTTCTCATTTTCTATTTTTTAAAGTTTAATTCCTGTATCAATTATTGTAAATTACTAGGCCTGGTGGTGCACACCTGGAATCCCAGCACTCAGCAGGTTGATGCAGGAGGATCACTGCAAGTTAGAGGCCAAGCTGGGCTACAAAGTGAATTCAGGGCCAACCTGAACAGCATAGTAAAGCTTGTCTCAAAAAAAGACAAAATAGATGATCATAAATAAGTTTATGACAGGTAGGTTTATTGCTAGTGTCATGAACCCTTTGGAAATGACTACTTCTCAGAAATGTCTTCCAGGTGTAGCTGGATTTTGAGTTTTTGGTCTGCTGCAGAATCCTACCTCTTCAATTTACTGGGAATGAGAATTTGCTACCTATTCAGCCTAGCCCCTGGTTCTTTGCACTGGCCTATAGTATTTTTTATGATCCTCAGGCAATCTCAGTTTTGACCTACAAGGATGAACAATTGCTTTGAACAATTATATCACGTTGGCTAAAGTAGTACAACAAGTAATAATGATAGTATCAAACAAACAACCTAGAATATAACAAACTGTGGTAACCATTAATTTGCCATCTTTAAGCCTATGAAGATTTGTAGTTATATAACAAAATCTAAAACATACCAAAAAATTGTATGCCCATAAAATCCCCTCAATATGGTGATTTTACCCTCAGGAATGAAAATTGAAAAGGAATGGGGGAAAACAGAGAAGTAGAAGAAGATAAAGACATTAGAAGCAAGGCTGGATGACAAAGGAAGATTATGCAAGCTTTGGAAAACTTATGAAGAAAACACGGGAAAGAAAGAAGAAAGAAACAGAAACAAGAACAGAACAAAACAAAACAACAATAAAACCAGTGAAAATGTTTACACTCATACAAAAATAAGAACCATCACGAAAAAGACAGAAAAGTAAAAAATAAAATATAAAGAAGGGAAAAAACAGAATAAAAATGTCCACTTCAGGCCATGCCTGTGCTGTCACTGGTTGACAGAGGGAGCAGACAGAGCCCAGATTTGTGTTGACTGATCCCAGAAATCCAGCATTACAGTTAAGGTGGTGCAGTGGATAATCCCAGAAAATCTGTACCTTTAGTACCACTGAAGTTTAGGCTGTTTCTGGTTTCTGACTGTGAGCCTGAGACCCACGTTGTTCAACCTGCAACACTCCTGATGCCTCTTGCCAGCTTTAACTTAGCTTCCTGCTGGGTTGAACTAGCTCTCTGACCTCCTGCCAGCTTGAATTTGTCTGTGCCCCACCCTGGCACCAGGAACCAGTAGTTAAAGCCAACTCTCAATTGCTCTGAGTTCTCCATTCAATTGGCTCCTTTCCAAAATGGCGACTGACTAATTGCCCTCTCCTGGGAGACATCTGAACTTGACCAGCCACTGCAGTCTGCAGCAACCACTGTTCCATTCCATTGGCACATTTCTCTGTGGAATTCTGTGTGGTTGCCAATAGTCACTATGCATCTAAAAATTTGAGCCACCCCTCCTGGTATGTGGCTCAGGGAGAATGACCCATTGCCACCTCCCTCTCCTGCATTGAGGTCCCTCTTTTTGCCTCTCGCTGTAGGCTCCAATTTTTCCTTCAGATCCTTACCAAGTCCCCAGAACTCACTTTCCTCCTTCTCTTCTTCCCATTTCCAGACATGCTGTTTCTCTGATGCTCACCATTCTGCCATCTTTCCAGAAATCATTCTCCATAATAACAACAAAACATATGTGCACCAAAAAGCAGTGTGTGCACTACTGCTAAACCACTGAATTTGGCAATTAATTTTGAGTCTTCCAGTGGAGTTTTTGAAGTCTTTTTGTAGAGAATCATGTGATCTCCAAATCACAACAACTGAAATTCTTCCTTTCTGATTCCTATCCCTTTCATTTCATCCTCTTGCCTGATTGCTCTGGCTAATGTTTCCATAACTGTATGTTCTCAATTTTACAGGAAAAGCCTCAGTTTCTCTCCATTTAATATATTGCTAGCCATTATTTCATTATTGATGTCTTTTATCAGATTTAGATAAAGACTTTATATGTCTATTTTCTTTAGGATTTTGTTGATCATGAATATATGTAGGACTCTATCAAATGCTTTTTCCTGCATTTATTGAGATGATTATGTGATTTTTGTTTTTGTCTTTGTTTATGTGGCATCTTATGCTCATTGATTTGCATATGTTGAACCAATGCTGTATAACTGAAATGAATTCTATTTAGTCATGATGTATGATATTTTTGATAATTTAGTACTGTGTGTTTGCCACTCTCTTATTGAGGATTTTTGTGCCCATGTCAATTAAAGAGTTTAGCCCTTACTTCTCTTTTTGGGTTTGGTTCTATCCTGGTTTTGGAATCAGGGTAGAAGAGTTAGAAACAGAAAAGTTGTGTAAGCCATTCCTTTCTGTCCATTCAACTGTAAACACCATACAACCCTAATGATTATCTATGCTCTCATTGCCCTAAGAGAGGTATAAAATTTTTTTTAAGTCTAAGAGGTTCCAATGTCTGAGGTGGCAGATTATTGACTCCAGTGAGGGAGGCAATGGGAGGCACATAGAGTCAGAGAGGTCTGATCCTTTAAATAATGCAATCCTGAGTTATTGAGTCTCTCTTTTTCCTTCTCCCTTTTGCCTGTTCCTGCTGCTGCCATTTATTGACCTTCAATAGATAAAGTTGCTTGCTATATATTATAGAGTCTATACTTGGCAACACTTTTTTCATTGTACACAAGGATTTAGACAATTTTTGTCCACTCAACTGTAAGAAAGGTAATGCTTGCTTCCAGTACTAACTCTGAGAGTACTGCTTCACTTTCAGCTTCATTAAAGAGTTTCAGGAGCAGTGGCATTAGAACTCTGAAGCTCTCATAGAAATTGACAGTAAACTTGTATGCTATTCATCAAAGAGAAAAATCAGGAGTCCAACACAACTGAAAAGAGGAGGAGTTATGCCTGAGAAACTCAAAGATCAGGTAAAAACACAGACAGTAGAAGGGAAAGGACATACACCCTGATGCAAAAAATCAATTTAACGAGCCTCCACCAGCACGCTCCAGGAGTGCACCCTCACTAGTTGTGCACAGGATCCAGCTCTACCCAGTCCCATGACTCAGTGCAACCCACCAGGGGAACACCCGGCCAGCCTCGAAAGACACAGAGGTACTGGGGCCAACCCAGGCCAGGACCCCAGAGCTGCTCATCAGGGACTGGCCAGCATAGCTGCAAGGCCTTGGAGAGCTTGGGCTCTCCCCACCAGAGCACAGGGCATGTGAGAGCTCCATTCTTCAGTGGACCAGCCAGAGTGCTGGACCCTAGAGATCGTGGGCCCACCCAGTCAGGAGCAAGGCCCCAACACTGTAGGCCTGGGACTCGCCCAGGCTTGCCTGGCACTCCAGAGCCTCTGAATTCCTTGCAGCCAGACTCAGGGTATGGGTGGTGCCACATTCTGGGGTATACTCCACCCAGCTACCTGGGTCTGGGAGGTCTTGATCCCTACCCAGTAAGGTGGAGGCACCACCAGTACACGCCAGGAGTGCGCGCTCACTAGCTACACACAGGATCCATCTCTACCCAGTCCAATGACTCAGAGCAACCCACCAAGGAAACACCCAGTCAGCCTCATAGGACACAGAGCCACACAGGTCCCAGAAGAAAATGACAAAACAAAAGACCAAGAGGCAGTCTCAATCACCCAGCCCACCGAGAAAAAACCCAAGAGACACTGAAATGGAAGACAGGGGAGTCACGAACTGAACTTTCTGAAATGATAGGAAATGCAGTAAACAACCAGCTTGATGAAGCTATAGAGAAACCCAAATCAGAAATAATCTCTCAGCTAAGAAATGAAATGACACTCATTATTAAAGAAAGGTTGTGTGTATCTAAAGAAGAGCAAGATAAAAAAATTAGAACTTAAGAAAATGATGGAAACTTTGAAAAAACAATATAAGGCACAAACAGAATGCATGAAACAGATTCAAAAGGAAATGCAGGAAATGAAAAACTCCATGGAAAGTTGAAAAATCACTTGAATGAAGTTGAAGATAGAATCTCAGATCTTGAAGACAACATAGGAGCTTATGGTCACGAAAGAAAAGATCTCTTAAAAGTAGTAAGGAAGCAAGAAACAACAATTCAACAGCTGCAAGACAAAGCCAACAGAAATAACATAAGATTAATAGGCATCTATGAAAAAGCAGGGGTCAATACTAATGACCTGCGAAGACTATTCACAGAAATAAGACCAGAAAACTTTCCAAACATGGGAAGAGAATCTGAAATACAGGTAACTGAGGCATACAGAACCCCAATTAACCATAACCAAAATAAATCCTCACCCAGACATATAATAATAAGGGTATCAGAAATACAGCACAAGAACAAAATACTAAAAGCTGTCAGAGAAAAGAAACAGATCACCTATGAAGGAAAGACTATCAGAATCATGGCAGTATTCTCAACACAAACCTCTAAGTCAAGAGGAGCTTGAAGTGAAGTATTTCAAATTCTGAAAGACAACAACTTTCAACCCAGATTGATGTACCCTGCAAAACTATCCTGAAAATTGATGGAGAAATGAGATACTTTCATGATAAAGAAAAACTGAACAAATTTATGGCCACCAAACCAACACTACAAAGAGTACTGAAAGACACTCTAGAAAGAGACAAAAATAGCTACACTCTTAAGAACAATGACAAAAGGAAACCACTAAGCAGGGCAAATAAACAGAAAATGTAGAAAACCAACAACAGAAAGATATCATGACAGGGAAAAGCCAGTACATATCAGTTGTATCAGTCAATGTAAGTGGTCTCAACTTACCAATAAAAAGAAACAGACTAACAGAGTGGGCTAAGAAACAAAACCCAACAATATGCTGTGAAAAGAAACACATTTCACTCAAAAGGAAAATCACAGACTAAAAATCAAAGGCTGGAAAACAATACTCCATGCAACAGGAACCCAGAAAAAAGCAGGGGTAGCTATTATGTTTGCAGACAATATGAACTTCAAACAGAAAATGATCAAAAGAGGTAAAGACAGTCACTACATACTTGTTAGGGGAAACCTTCAAGAGGAAGAGATTACAATCATAAATATATATGCACCGAATATGAGGGCACCCAACTATATAAGACAATTCCTATATAAGACAATGAAAAACCAAATAAACAATAATACAGTTATAACAGGGGACCTTAACACCCCACTATCACAGAGAAACAGATCAACCAAGCAAAAAATGAGCAAAGAAATAACAGAACTGAATCAAACTTGTGAACAAATGGACCTAGTAGATGTGTACTGAGTATTCCACCCACCAACATCAGAATACACATTCTTCTCAGCTGCACATGGGTCATTCTCTAAAATAGATCATATACTTGTCTTGGTTACTTTTCACTTGTTGCTGAGACAAGATACCTGACGTCCAAAATTAGGGAAGAAAAGGTTTATTCTTACAGTTTCTGAGGAGTTTCAGTCCATACTCAGCTGGCTCCAAGTCAGCATGGGATGGCAGGGCTGCCCTTCATGGTGGCTGCAAGCTGCAAGGCACGCTGGAGAGAGAGAGAGAGAGAGAGAGAGAGAGAGAGAGGCAGAAGCAGAAGACCTGCCTTCCTTTAAACTGTATGTCGGCTCCACCCCTGGGCGGGTACAGCAAACCAAACACAAGCAAGCACCAGACTTGGCCCCATCAAAAGTGTGAGGACTTGGGGGGACATAGCATACCCAATACATTCCACCCCTGGACCCCCAAGGACTCATTTACATTCTTAATACAAAAACCATTTAGTCCATCTCCAAAGATTGCCAAAGTCCTAACAGTTTCAGCATTGCTGAAAAGTCCAAGTCCCAAATCTCTTTTGAGATCTAAGGCAAACTCTTATCTGTAACCCCCTGTACAAATGAAAATGAGGTTAAGCACTTCCAACATATAAAGTCAGAAGATAAACATTACCATTCCAAAAGTTACAAACAGGGGAATACAAAACATTGGAACCAAAGCAAGTCCAAAATCCAGCAGTGCAAACATTAAGTCCTGGAGTTCTCTGCTCAGCATCTGAAGCAACCTGGTTACAAGCTCCAACAGGCTTGAGCGATTCCACCCCTGCAGCACCTTTTAGGGGTCTTAACTTCCATAGCTTTTCTTGGACAATCCACATTCCTTGGCTGCACCCATACATCTTTATACATTGCTGTCTGCAGGCGAGGTGGAAGCTGCCTTAGCCTTTTCTTGTACTTAAAACCAGAGCCACGTGGATGCTGCCAGGGTCTGCTGCAGGCTGGAGCAGTAGCCAGGCTTTCCTCTCTCTTGGCTGTAGGGGTCAACTGCCTGGATCACTGAGCTGTCTGAACCTGATTGTGAGGAACAGCTTCTCTATGCCCCCATTTTGGAATCTGGAGTGGCCGCCTCCATTTTGGGATGTGGTGTGGCCTCTGTCACCACTCTGGGACAAGGCACTCTGAGGCTTTTTGTTGCCACTCTGGGACAGGGCACTCTGAGGCTTTTTCCTCCGAGCAAACTCTTTCACTTTTGAAGGCCTGAGGCTGCAAAGGGCCGAGGCCTGCTGCTTCCCAGGATGCCGCCAGGCCATATTTTTTGTTCTCTTGCTCCTTCTCATCAATCAAGGTCTCAGCTCCATCTTTAAAGTCCACAGCTTCCTGGCCAAACTCACAAGGTTTTAAATCACCATGCTGGGTTCCTTGCTCTTTATCTACAACATAAATCTGGCTAACAGCCCCCAACAAAAGCCAGGCCACCATTTCAATATTTGGTTGCCTGAGGATTTCTTCCACGAGATTAATAAATCCATTGCCCTTAATTTCAGTCTCAGGCAAAGTCTCCAGGCATGAGCAGAATGCAGACAAATTTTCTGCCAAGCCGTAGCACACATCGTGTGGAGTCCAACACCCAATGTCGTTCTTCTTCCCAGCAGAAACCTCACAAGACTGGTCTTTACCGGCAGGCTTTCTATCAGCCTTCTTGTCTCCTGAGCTCTGACCAGAATCTCCCAGACAGAACAACATAAGCTGTTCCAGCTCTATGCATGTAGACAAAATCTCCAAACCTTTCCAAACTTTCCCCACAAGCCATTTCCAAAGGCTGTTGAACCACATAGTCAGGAATAGTCACAGCAACAACCCCACTCTTCTGGTACCAAATTCTGTCTTGGTTACTTTTCGCTTGTTGCTGAGACAAAATACCTGACACCCAAAATTAGGGAAGGAAAGGTTTATTCTTACAGTTTCTCGGGAGTTTCAGTCCATACTTAGCTGGCTCCAAGTCAGCATGGCATGGCAAGGCTGCCCTTCATGGCAGCTGCATGCCACAAGGCGCACTGGTGAGAGAGAGAGAGACAGAGAGAGAGAGAGAGAGAGAGACAGAGAGAGAGACAGAGAGGGAGGTGGAAGTGGAAAACCCGCCTTCCCTTAAACTGTATGTTGGCTCCACCCGTGGGTGGGTACAGAAAACCGAACACAAGCAAGCACCAGACTTAGCCTCATCAAAAGTATGAGGACTTGGGGGGATATAGCACACGCAATACAACACTGCTCCACAAAACATACTTAAGTAAATGCAAAGGAACTAAAATAATCCCATGCATATTATCTGACAACAGAGCAATAAAATTGGAAATGAATGACAAAAAACATACAATAACTGAATAAACACATGGAAATTAAATAATACTCTCCTAAATAACCAATGGGTCACAGAAGAAGTTAAAGAAGAAATTAAAAAACCTCTACAATTGAATGAAAATACAAATACAAATTATTGGAACCTGTAGAATGCAATGAAAGCAGTCTTCAGAGGGAAATTTATAGCATTAAAACTCCACATCAGAAAAATGGGAAGAACACACATAAACAACCTAATGCTGCACCTCAAACTTCTAGAAAAAGAAGAGCAAGTCAAGTCCAAAGCCCAAAGAAGGGAGGAAATTATTAAGATTAGAGCAGAAATTAATGCAAATGAAACTAAGAAAACAATACAAAGAATCAATGAATCTAAGAGTTGGTTCTTTGAAAGAGTAAATAAAACTGATAAACCCCTAGCCAACCTTATCAAAAAGAGGAAAGAAAAAACTCAGGCTCATGCAACAAGAAATAAAAAGAGTAAAATCACTACAGATCCTCTGGAAATACGGAAGATCATGAACACCTACTTCAAAAACCTTTACTCACAGAGATTCGATAACACAGAAGAAATGGACAGATGCCTAGAAACCTATGAATTAACAAAGCTGAATCAAGAAGATGTAAAGCTGCTGAATAACCCAATTCCAGCTAATGAAATTGAAAATGTAATTAGGACCCTACCAACAAAGAAAAGCCCAGGCCCTGATGGAATCACTGCTGAATTCCACAAGAAATTTAGGGAAGACTTAATGCCAACACTCCTCAAACTCTTCAATGAAATTGAAAGGGAAGTAGGTCTCCCTAACTCATTGCTGGAAACAAGTATTACCCTAAAACCAAAAACCAGAGAAAGACCCAACTAAAAAAGAAAATTACAGGCGAATCACCCTAATGAACATAGATGCAAAAATCCTCAATAAAATACTGGCAAAGAGAATACAGCAAGTTATCAGAAAGATTATACATCATGATCAAGTGGGATTCATCCCAGGAATGCAGGGATGGTTCAACATATGCAAATCAATAAATGTATAACACCATATCAACAGGGCCAAAGACAAGAACCACATGATCATCTCAATAAATGCAGAACAGGCTTTTGACAAAATCCAACACCCATTCATGATAAAATCCTACAGAAAATTGGAATAGATGGTGTCTACCTCAACCTGATAAAAACCATATATCATAAACCAACAGCCAACATCTTACTAGATGGACAAAAGCTGAAAAGTCTCAACCTACAATCAGGAACAAGACAAGGATGTCCATTATCACCGCTCCTATTCAATATAGTTCTGGAAATATTAGCCAGAGCAATCAGACAAGAGAAAGAAATAAAGGAAATAAGGACAGGAAAGAAAGAAACAAAATTATCATTATTTGCAGATGATATGATACTCTACATAGAAGACCCAAAAAAATCCAATAAAAGACTTCTAGAAGTAATAACCAAATTCAGTAATGTAGCTGGATAGAAGGTCAACACTCAAAAATCAATAGCATTCCTGTACACAAACAACAAAGTCACTGAGAGAGAAATAAGGGAAACCACACCCTTCACTATAACATCCAAAAAAATGAAATACTTAGGAATCAATCTAACAAAGGAAGTAAA
>RJWM01024908.1:0-29640 GCA_004363535.1 Dasyprocta punctata | reverse complement strand
TAAGGAATCATCATACTGATTTTCATAGTGCTTGTAAACAAAATTTTTAAGTTAAATATAATATAAGTTAAAAAGTGTGTTTGGATTTGGCTACATCAAAATGAAGGGTTTTTAGTCAGTGTAGTATAATCTAGATAATATTAACAAACAGATGTTAAATTAGGAAAGGATATTAACAAGGTTTGAAGCCTGCAAGGGTATTGTGTGCATGTACTAACTCCCCATGACAAATGTGTTCAATCTGTACTATAAACAGGTATTGATAAAAGCAAAATATTAAAAAAAACTTGCTAGGGATAATTTTCAAAATATGTAAGAACTCTAAATAAATAAGAAAGATATGAGAAACTGAAGAGAAAAATTCCTAAGCAATTAGGAAATCAGAGAATAACAAATACATGAAGAATTGTTAAAGCTCATTATACAAAATGCAAATTAAAGCAATGATGAGGGGCCATGTGCAGGCTGCTGGGGGGACAGTCAGATGCCAGCCTTCTTCTGTGAGTCAGCACCATTCGTGGACTACAAGGGAAGAGAACAAGAAGTCAACAAGAAGTAAGCCCTGCCTGTGAACTGGCGCCATGTGTGGGCCACCTTGGGCAGAGCCAGATGCCAGCCCCTTCCAGTGCATGGGCTGGGAAAACAGGAAGTGGCAACCCTCCCCTCCTCACTATAAGTGACTGACTGATCCAGAGAAACACAGACTGTGATGATAGCTATTGAGGTAAAATATAGTTTAATGCTTGTAGTGTTTAGTGTTTCACTAGCTTTGCAGATCTAAAGCTGGTAGTCTGATCATCTATTCAGAGGATAGCAATACAAAATGTAGCATCTATGGGGGTCTCCTTCTGAAGGTATAGCCATTGTTAACTTCCTATTATCTTGTTTTGAAGTTCGGTATCATTTGCACTGTTTTGTTGGGCTGGGTTTTATTCTGTTTTGCTTTGTGTGATTTTATTATATCTGATGGCATGGGCAGCTGTTTCAAAGATAACAAGATATATTATGGTAGCCATTTTGGATTTACCATTATCTTGTTTTGAAGTCCTTTATTGCATTTGTTGCTTTGCTTTTATTGGCTCTATTCTGTTCTCTTTTGTTTGATTTTTACTATATCTGAAGGTATGGGCAGCTATTTTGAAGACAACATGAGGCACTATGGTAACCACTGTTTATTTTCTATTGTTTTGAAGTCCTATGTCACTTACACTGGTTTGTTTTGATTGGCTTTCTTTTATTTTATTTTATTTTATTTTATTTATTTATTTTTTCCGGTACCGGGGATCTAACTCACAACCTCACCCCTGCCAGGCAGGCGTTTAGGCCACTAAGCTAAATCTCCCGCCCTGTTTTTTGAGCCAGGGTCTCACTATGCAGTTTGGGCTGGCCTTGAACTCACTTTGTAGCCCAGGCTGGTCTTGAACTCACAAAGATCCTCCTGCCTCAGCCTCCTGAGTGCTGGGATTAAAGGCATGCACCACCATGCCCAATTTATCTTGCTTGGTTTTATTCTCTTTAAAATTAAAAAAAAATAGCAATGATGAGGTATCACTTTACATGTTTTTGAATGGTAGTGATTAGAAAGGTAGATAATAATAAGTATTGAAGCTGAATGGAGCACTGGAGATTTCTGCATTGTCCATAGGATTACCTATTGTATAATTGCTCTGAAAGAAAGCTGGAAATATGCCCATAAACATGCATAGCAATCCCGATGGGCATGGTGGCGCACGCCTTTAATCCCAGCACTCAGGAGGCTGAGGTAGGTGGAGCGTTGTGAGTTTGAGGCTGACTTGGGCTACAACGTGAGCAAGTCTGGCCTGAACTACATAGTGCGACCCTGCCTCAAAAAAATTAGGGCCGGGAGTTTGGCTCAGTGGTTTAAGCACCTGCTTGGCGGCAGGTGCGAGGTTGTGACTTTGATCCCCAGTACTGACAAAAAAAAAAAAAAGAAGAAAGAAAGAAAACAAAAGAAAACATGCATAGCAATCCCACTCATGGATATGTTTTTCAGAGAATTATCAAAAGTTGGAATGGGAACACAGGGTATGAGGTTCATCTAATGTATTCATCAGTAGTTGAGGCAATAAGTAAACTCCAGTGGAAGCTTATTGTGAGATGCTATGAAGCAGTAAGTAATGAATGAAATGGTCATGGAGAAATCTTAAAACTGATCATGAATGAAAATACAGGAACAGTGATCACAGTTCTAGCACCAATGCTGTTTACTTAAACAGATAACACATAATTCCTTATAAAATAATCATACTTATTTTATATAATGCCACACACATTTAAAAACACACACTCACCTCCTTAAAGTGGCCAAATATTTAGATAAGAAAAATAACAGTGGAGATTGAAACAAGAGCAAAATAAAGCTAAAGGGTCAATGATAGGCCAGTGACGACGATAATACTGAGAAATAAAGGTAACAATTAAACCAACCTGTTGATTCTGTGCACCAAAGCTGGATAAGTGGTGGTATCTTAAAGGTTATTTGCCATGTGGAATCTAAAACTACAATCACTGGAGTTTTTGAAGTTTGTTATATCACAAACCAGTGGCATGTCTTATATTTTGGTGACTCTCTTGCCTGTGGATGACTTTGTAATTTCATGCATTGGTCATTTGGAAAATATTGGCTCACTGAGTTGAACCAATATTTAAATTTCTTGTCCAGTATTTAAAAATCATATTTGGTAATAGTAAGACTGACCTCGTCAGAAAAGTGTGCTGACGTGCTGGGAAGCTGTGATGCTCTCAGCAGTGGATATATATGTTTTCTAAAATTTTCATTTTCATTTCAAAGCTCACAATTTATCATTGGCAGCAATACTGTCATTTCCCTCTCTTAAAATTACAGACTCACTTCATTATTTATGAGGAAATAAAAAAGTCTGAATAATCGTAGAGTGTTTGCCAATTGTTTTTTCAAATAAAAATGGTACCCTGTGAAAAATGCTTCATTGTTTCAGCTTGCAACACAGTATTAGTGGTCTTTTGTGCATTATGTCCTGGAAGTGGTTTATTCACTACCCCTCCCCTCCTTTTTTTTTTTTCCTTGCAGTACTGGGGATTGAACACAGGACATTCACACTGAAGTACATCCCCAGTCGTTTTTATTTTTAAAAATTTATTTGTTTATTTTTGAGACAGGCTCTCACTATGTAGCCCCAGGCTGGCCTTGAATTCACAGCAATCCTCCTGCCTCAGCCTCCCATAGTGCTGGTAATATAGGCATACGTCACTGTACCCGACCATACTTCCCGTTTTGTAAAACAATATAAAAAAAGATTTGTACTCAAGGTTTGAGTTCTAATGAATTAAAAAATTTCTATAGAGTCATTGAGGACATTCTTAGATACAACTGCTTTCCTTCTTACACAGTAGTAACTGACAATAGTAGACTGGATTTGTGTCTGTCACTGTCTTCGTAAGTACTAAGATGCCATCTGTTTTGAGAACTTCCATTGGGCTTCTTAACCCTTACTTGGCTCCTATTGCTTTTCATTTTCAAATGTTGGAGAAGGGTTCTTGAATTAGAACAGCTTACCTCCTCTTCAAAGGAACTCAAAACAGTAGGTAGGAGGAGGTTCATGAAGGAGAAATAAGAAGGAGAAATAAGAAAAAAGAAATAGTAGAGAGATTCAGAGAGAGAAAGATAGGAGGAGAAGAGAGAAATTCATTTTGGATTCAATTCTCTAGTATGATTGCACAGCAGCTTCAGAAATGTCCATATCCAAGCTTAAACACAGGAACGCAGCTGAAGTGCTGCAGTGCTTGAGTGGGGAAAGTATTTCTAATAATGAGTTTAAAAATTATATGAGGAAGCGCCAGGTGTGGTTGTACACACCTGTAATTCCAGCTACCCACAAGGTTGAGACAGAAGGATTCAAAGTCAAGGCCAGTCTGGATAATTGAGCAAGACCCTGTCTCAAAACAAACAAAATAAAAGGAAATGAATTTGGAATGTCGCTCTGTGGTAGAGCTCCCTGGTTAAATTCTCAGCACCACACACCCATAAACAAATTATACAGAAAAAAACACATGGGATTTTTTTTTTTTTTTTTGTACTGTGGATTGAACTCACAACCTCAAGCCTGCCAGGCAGGCACTTAGGCCACTGAGCTAATCCCTGGCCCTAACACGGGATTTTTTAAAAGCACTTCGGTATAACAAAAAACACTTCATGAAGAGACAAGTATTTGTGGTTTAAAGGGCTGAAGTCCTTAATACGTAAAGAATTCCTGGATTAAGACAATAATGGATCAAACATAAAACATACTTTGCAGAAAAGAAAACATGAAATGTTCCTTAAAATATGAAAAGAAGCTCAACCTTACTCTGTTTTTTGGTCCCACACTGTATCCCAGTGTGGCCTGGAACTTGAGATTCTCCTGCCTCTGCCTCCAGAGTGCTAGGATTGCAGGTATGTGTCACTATACTTGGCTGTCAACCCGACTCTTTTGTAAGTGCAAATTACAACTTATGATGAAATATCATCTCTTACTTATCAAATTGACAAAAATTCCTAAACTACAACATACTGGCAATGCTTTAGGGAAAAATACAATTTTGTACATTATATATAGGAGTGTAAGTTGGTAAATCTTCTGTTAATGGCAATTCAGAAATATCTCCAAATTTAAAAATTAGCCTAGCCAGGTGTGGTGGTGCATGCCTGTAGTGCCAGCACTTGGGAGGCTGAGGCAGGAGGATTGTTGCAAGTTCAACACCAGCCTGAGCTACAAAGTGAGCTCAAGGCCAGCCAGAAATGGCCTGAACTGACTGCTTAGCAAGAAGCTGTCTCAAAAAGACGCCCCCCCCCCAAAAAAATTACCTAGGAATTTTCCCTATAGGTGGACTTGCACGTGTGTATATGCGAAGTGGCATTTAAAGAAAGTGATTATTATTGCTCTTCACATACTGGCTGTATTTGTGAATGTTTGGAAACAACTAGCTGCCTGTTAGTGAGGGACTCATCACAGCGGTCACAGCTGAAGGAGCTAGGAGCATGGGACATGTTATGGACGTGGTCAGGGGACACGCACACATCCCCGTTTTATTTTTTAAAGTCATGTTTCTTAGAAGATCATAAAAAAATTTCATATACTCCTGGTTAGTACTCAATTTCTTCTTTATGATTAGGAAGAAAATGAGATACAAAGACTCCACCTGTCTTCGGAAGTGAAATGGAAATAGTCACCGAGTCAGTACTCTGGCAGAATAAATGAAACAGACGGACGCTGACCTCGCCTTGCGGGAAGGCAGCTTTCCTGACCAGGGCGCACGGGACATGCGCAGCCAGCGTCGCACCTCCTCAGGGCCTTCTGGTTTCCTTCTCTCTCTCACTCTGCCTCCCTCCTCTTTTTCTTCCTCTTTTTTTTTCATCAACATGAGCTTCGCCCATGCCCCACTCCTCAGACCTAATTAGGACACGTTTCGAGCCAGAAAGCTGCGCGCCTGTGAAAGGACAGTGCCGGGGCGGGGTCCCAGGGGCTCGAAACCACACCCACTGTCCCTTCCCCACCGTCCTGCGGTGTCTCCATTACCCCAGGACGAGGCCTAGGACCATTTCAGTGAAGACGGCTTGTGCACACCGAGGTGCGAGGCTGAGGTTTCGGGATGGATCCTTCGATTCCCGAATCGATGTGCCTTTTCCATAGCAGTTAATTGCTTTGTCAAATAGAAAACGTCATACAAAACCGAAGAATTTGGTAAACCAAAAAGTATACTTAGCTGGGTGAGGTGGTGCACACCTGTAATCCCAGCACTCAGGAGACTGAGGCGAGAGGTTGGCCGTGAATTCAAGGCCAGACTGCATGGTGAGACTCTGCCTCAAAAAACCGAAAAAAAAAAAAATTAAAAAAAAATATATATATACACACGCACATACACATAAATATATATATTCAGTGTAATGTAATATAAAGTATATGTTTAATGCATATGAGTAATAACATTATTATTAAAATAATAAGAAGAATTATTTAAGTATTATTATTTAAGAATTATTTTCTTAAAAATTTACGAGTTTTCATGTAAATACAAATTATTACTATTATTAATTAATTAATTTATTTGTGAGACAGAGTCTCCCTGTGTAGTTCAGGCAGGCCTTGGATTCACTGCATAGAGCAGGCTGGTCTCTAACTTGTGGCAGTCCTCCTGCCTCAGCCTCTTGGTTCATTTTATTTATTTATTTGTAGTACTGGGGGATTGAACCCAGGGCCTTCACCCTGAGCTACATTCTGATCCCCCCACCCTCTTTAACAGGGTCTTGCTAACTTGCCCAGGTTGGGCAAGAATTTGTGTTCTTGGCCTCCCAGAGCACTGGGATCACAGGTGTGCACCGCCACACTTGTCAGTTTACCACTTCCAAAAAACTTTCTCGGATGAAAAAGGGATCTTGATAAAAATGCCTAGTCACAAAAAACATAATTCTACTTGCAGTATTTGTTTCTGAAATAGCACCTCACTATTATTTTTAAAAATATTTTAATTATTTCTATATCATTAAATAATAATAATTATTATTATTATTATTTTGGTACCGGGGATCAAACTCATGACCTCACGCTTGCCAGGCAGGTGCTTACACCACTGAGTTAAATTCCTGGCCCTCATTAAATTATTCTTTACTCTCCAAGTAAAAATTATTATTGTGAGGATGCTTAACTTTAATAAAATCAAGATTAACATTGTCCTAAATTTACCCTGCATGATGAGATGAAAGTGCTTTGTATTTACTTCAAATTAAACTTTGTGTTTAGACAGGCAGGAGGATAGCCTTTCTAGCGAGAGGGGAAATCAGAAATCATTCAAATTGGTGCAAAAGCCGTCTTTATTCTTAGCACGGGGCACAGCAATCTCTGACCATGGTGTTGGTTCAAAAGCAGAGGCGGGGCAGCTGGCTTCCCACACATGGTTGGAATGAGGATTTCTCCCCGCGCCTGACTCGTTACAAATATGGGAGGAGCCGGCAGGCAGCCGCCGTGTGATCGGTCAAATGTTTTTTTTCATTATTAATAGAAAAGCTATATTGTCTGTCTGCCTGAGAATGTTTGTGGGAAGCTTGTGACTTCTTCATCGGGTACTCATTTTGGAGAGTGTATACACATCAAACTGCGGACAGACATCCTACTGCCCTACCGAGCCAGCGCCAGGCCTTACCAGATTAGATCTCTGAAGTTCTTCTACACAGCTGAAAACCCCAAAATGCTTTGTCTTGAGAACTGGAAACTCTTATACATTACTTGCTCGATCGATTGATTGAGTCTGCGTCTCACTATGCAGCTCAGGCTGGTCTTGAACTCATAGTGATCCTCCTGCCACAGCTTCCTGACTGCTGGGATTACAGGTGTGGGCCACCATGCCTGGCAAGTTGCTTCTTTTTTGTTGTTGTTGTAAGGTAAATTTCCTAATTTCTAAAATAGCTTTATTAAAATCTCACCTAGAAGCAGAAGTGTGATTTTTTGAAAGTCTTAAATTTGATTTATTATAGCCAGCGAAACTTTGTTCTAATCAATTTTCTGCAAATTTAAGATAAAAGCAGCAACATTTTCATGAATATCCCTCAAGTGCAATTCCTAAAATACTTGGGCGTATAGACTCGGCCTTATCTGTGTGTGCAGTTGTTCCTCGGTGGCTGATGACTGAGGTTTTACCTGGCTGTGGTGAAACAGGGGCATTCAGAGAGCGTGGTGACTTTTTCGCCATTGATCAGGTTCAAATGAGGACTATGGTTATCTGGGTGTGGTGACTCAAACTTGTCATCCAGTGCTTGCGGAGGCCAGCAGGAGGACTGAGGTTTGAGGCAGCCCGGGTAACTTAGTAATTTAGTGAGACCTTGTCTCAAAATAAAAAACAAAAATGAAAGGTCCATGTGGGTAGCTCAGTGTGAAGGCCGTGGGCTCAGTTCCTAGTATCACCCTCAAAAAAAAAAAAAAATTAGGCTGGGGATATAGTTCAGTGGCACAGCACCTGCCTGGCAAGTGTCAGGTCCTGAGTTTGATTCCTGGTACAAAAAAAAAAAAAAAAAAAAAAAAAAAAAAAAAAAAAAAAATTAGGACTATCTTTCACTTATGATCATGTCATTTTCTATGTTTATAATGTTTATTCTTCTAATACCATGGATATTGGTAATAGTTTAAAATATTTTTTTAGCAGAAGTTTTCTGTACATCTCTTTAGATTTTTGGGAAATTTTATTCGTTTTGAAATCTACAAATGTGGGAACTATGTTTCATGCAACATTAAAACATCTACATAAAAATGGAAAAGTCAGAAATGAGTGAATTCACCTAATATTTCATTTTTCATCAAGACAGTGAGGCATTTGCTTTAAAAAATAGTCAAATATGATCTACTATATACGAACATTAATGGATAAATTTGTTCAAAATGCTCATCATACCCATTAAGGTGAACTCAGCAATTTTAAAAATGCATGGAAAAAAAAAAAGCATGGAAAGTGACCTGACAGGGTGGATGGGCAAGGAAGTTAACAGATTGAAAGTCACACTTGCCAGGACTCTGAAATTATGTCATGAGCTTGACTCTAAAAAATGGAATTTTAGGGGCCAGGGATATAGCTCAGCTGCACAGTGCCTACCTGGCAAACGTGAGGTACTGAGTTTGATTTCCAGTACCCTCCCCCAGAAAATGAGATTTTAGAACTGGGTGTGATGGTACACGCCTGTCATCCCAGCACTCCAGAAGGCTGAGGCAGGAGGACTGACACAAGTTTGAGGCCAGCATGGGCCACATAGTGAGTTCAAAGCCAGCTCGAATTATAGAGCAAGACCCTGTCTCCTAAAAAAAAAAAAAAAAAAGATAAGAAAAAGGAATTTCATCTTTACTCAAATAAATCTAGGACTAAAGAGAGGAGAATTGACACCTTCAATGATGGTGGATTAAGAATAGTCTGAGTATTCGGTGATTAACAAAAGGCCAGAAGTAATTAAACCTCAATTCCAGAGCTTTTGACTCATTCACTGCTCTCATTCTAGTGACCACCAGGTCTCCATAAATATTTGGTAAGTGAAGGACACGAGGGAGAAGAGAAGAGGTCTCTGATGGAAAAGCAGCAGTTCAAAGTCTTTTTTGAAGATTTCTTTTAATCTGGGCAACATATTCTTATTTGTTATCAATTGCTTCACTACTTATTAAATGAATGTGATACTCTAAGTCCTTCATTTCAAGAGATTTTACATTGTTCATGAGCCGCCACTACTGTAATTTATATTACAACTGGAAGACTAGATTTTGTTCTTTGAAGTAGTCCTAAATCCCAAAGACATTCTAAAACTTTAGTAGTTTTTTCTTCATGCAAAGAATTTCACCTATAGTTACATATTTGTTGACCTAAAATCATTACCAACTCCCTAAAATTACCAATCATAAATTTGAAAAGTGATTCCAAGGATAATCCCTTTCCTAATTTTCCTTCCTTTTTTTTTCTTTCCTTTTTCTTTCATTTTTTTTTTTTCCAGACAGGATCTCACTACGTAGTTCAGCCTGGCCTTGAACTCGTTTTGTAGCCCAGGCTGGCCTCGAACTCATGGTGAACTTCCTGCCTCAGCCTCCCAAATCCTGGGATTACAGTCATTTGCTACAATGCCCAGCCCTACATGGATTAATTTTCAAGACACATTGGGTTATGTTGCCTTAGTCTTATACCTTGATTGCTTTTACTCATCAAAAACAAATGCTTGTTATTGATCGTTTTGATGGTATTTGGTCAAATAATCAAAATTTAGTAAGGAAGATTTGTAAAAAGTAGCCATTTTGCCAGATTAACCTTCTGAGGTATGATTCAATATAAATTCTAACTTTCAATTTTCTTTGGTTTGCAGGATTTAATTTCCTCATATATCAAAACCATAACCCTTTCTGGGCTATTGGCGTAAGAGAATTGCACTGGCATTTGAATAGTTTAATTTTGAAGTGTACAAAAGTGCACATGATTCTAATACGCAAGAAGTTTTAGTCCACAATACATATGTGATAATCGGACAATACTTAATTACTTAAGTAGAATTTTGCAATTCGCTGTCCCGGGTGGATTTCATGTTAGCACATTTATGTTCCTTTCTCCTTGTCTCCTGATGCAAGAGATACAGGCTCGCTGGTTATCCACTGTGTACACCAGACGGTCCCAAGGGTGTGAGCCAGCAAACTACGGGCAGACTAGAATTCTTTACAGCATGAAGTTAGTGGAATACAGTTGTTTTATATCACACCCACTATTCTGGTAGCCAAAAGAAACATGATGTGTAATGGAAATAGAAGCTTCTTCTTTTTCTGTGTATTCTAAATGTTGCTCAGAAACACATTAAAAATGTTCCCTTTGGTTCAGCAGATGAACTTGAATTTTCAAGTTCTTCTGAAGGTGGTGAGACTTGTGCAAACCTTCGTAAGTGTGACTGTCCGACCACTGTGATTACAAAGTCAAGGAAGCCGAGACGGAGCCGGATTTATCACAGTCGGTGGTGAGCGGAGTCTCCCTGTTCCGCACCTTCTCCAAGTCACGTCTGTGGCTTTGTTGCGCCCCCACCGCAGCAGCTGGGGGTCCTGGGGCAGGGGACCTCCGCGAAGTCTTCATCCCGGGCTCAGCAACCCCCAGACCTGCGTGAGCTCCCTGCTCCCGCCTCCTGTGGGCCGTCCCGCGTGGAAGGGCATCTTCCTTGCCAAACACGAGGTCGCGCGTGTGCAAAGGAAGTCACTCGCCTCACCGGGCCCGGTCTCCCTTCACTCCAGCTGCTTTACCCAAACCTCGCGAGTGGGGGAGACCGACAGTTGCAGGCTGCTAAGCAGAGCCTAGTGTGGACCGCGTGATCATTTACCCGCGAGGGTTAGCAACTGCTTCATAACTCCCTAAAAACACAGCGCACGCCGCAAACAGCTCAGCCCAGGCTGTCCCTTCCCCGCCCACTGCGGACCCGACCGAACCTGCTGAGAGTGCTCCTGCCGCCCCGCTCCCCCATCCGGCTGGGGAAAGCGGGTTGAGGGAGCAGGAGGATGAGCCCGGCTCTCCTCCATCCTGATACCCCAGCAGCAAGGAGCTTGTGTGTGTCCGTAAGGAGAGAACAAGTAATCTATGCCTGAGGACTTCTTCATGTAAAGTTAAATTGTATCCAGCTGCTCCAGCTGTTTTCATTTCACATTTGAATGTTTACTATTTTACTGAGCTGGGAAAAAAGCTATTGAGTGTTGCGTATATCTTTCTAAAACAGCCTCCCCCCCACCCCCCAGTCTATAAAAGCTTAAGGAGTGGAGCATATCCGGGTCAGAAACCCTATTTGACTCATTCAGTGCTAAATTTCCAGAACCCGACCCAGCTGGTCACCTGTAGATGTCTTAAAAAAAAAAAGCCAGTCACGAGAATAAAGAATGGTCATTGTTCTCTTAATTGAGGAAATAAATAGTAGTGCCTATAAGAGATTATTGTAATTAGGCAAAAGACAAAAAAATTAAATTGTATTGTGTGCAAAACTTATATAATCTATTAAAGTCTCTAGTTGATTAGCTTTTAAAATTTATTTATTTATTTATTTATTTATTTATTTATTTATTTATTTTTTGAGACAGAGTCTAGCTATGCAGTTCAGGCTGGCCTTGAACTCACTTTGTAGCCCAGGCTGGTCTCAAATTTGCAATGATCCTCCTACCTCGACCTCCTGAGTGCTGGGATTACAGGCGTGCACCACCACATCCAGCTGTGATTAGTTTTTTTTTTTTTAAACACTAAATTTGTTATCTTGGTATCTGAAAGTATTTGCAAGTAATATTTATAGTAGTTTTTCTGCTGCAAAGTAGTTTGAAAAATGCATGGATTATAAAATGTTTCTTTTTTGCATTTTTTTCCACAATTTTTTTTTATTGGTACATGTTTGCAATACCTAATGACTGCATTTCTTCTGGGCAGTTGGTACCTGCACATGCACATCCTAATTCTCTCTTTTTTTTCTTTTTTCAAGACAGGGTGTCACTGTGTAGTTCAGGCAGGCCTTGAACTCACTTTGTAGCCTAGGTTGACCTTGAACTTGCAGTGACCTTCCAGTGTCAGCCTCCCGCGTGCTGGGATTAAAGTGTGCACCACCACGCCTGGCCTCAGTTCTTTTTTCATCCTTTTTCTTCTCCTCCCTCCATTTTCCTTCATCTCTTGGTTCTCTTCCCATCTGAAAAAGATCTCTCTCCCTATTTCTTATTATCCTTTTTAATAATTTATTTATTTATTTATTTTTGAGGCAGGGTCTCCCTCTGTATTCAGGTTGGCCTTGAACCCACTATGTAGCCTATGTTGGCCTTGAATTTGTGGTGATCTTCCTGCCTCAGCCTCCAGAGTGATAGAAGTACAGAGGGGTGCCACCATGCCTGGCACTATCTTTTATTTTGCTTTTTATTTACATTTAGAGTTTCTAAGACAAACTATGCAATATTTAAGACATATATGATTTATTTCTCTTAATATTATTGTCTCAAGGTATATCCATCTTCCCACAAATAACTCAAGTTTATCTTTCTTTATGGCTGAGTAATACTCCATTATATATAAATACATTTTCTTAATCCATTCATTTGTTGATGGACATATAAGCTGCTTCCAAGATTTAGCTATTATGGATTGTGCTGCCATATACTTGAACTTGCATATATCACTGTAATATGTCTTTAACTCTTTTGGGAAGATACCTAGAAGGGGAATAGCTGGGTCAAATGGATTTTTTATTTTTTGTTTTTTGAGGAATCTTCATACTGATTTCCATAGCAGTCATACTAATTTACCTTGCTACCCACAATAGAGAAGTCCTGCTCTCTCCCCACAGCCTCACCAGCGTTTGTTACTATTTAATTTCTTGATGATAATCTTTTTGGAATGAGATGGAATCTTAGTATTGTTTAATTTGTATTCCTTAATGGCTGGAGATGTTGAACATTTTTTCATGTATTTATTGGCCATTTGTACTTCTTCGAAGAAATGTCCGTTCATTTCAGTTGCCCATTCTTTTATTTATTTATTTATTTATTTATTTTTGAGACAGGGTCTCCCTCTGCAGTTCAGGCTTTCCTTGAGCTCTCTTTTGTAGCCCAGAATGGTCTCAAACTTGCAAAGATCCTCCTGCCTCAGCCTTCTGAGTGCTGGGATGATAGGTGTGCACCACCACGCCTGGCTCTCAGTTGCCCATTTTTGATTGGGTCTTTTATTTGGGAGCATCTAATTTTTTTTAATTCTTTATGCATTCTATATATTGTCCTCTGTCTGAGGAATAGCTGGCAATGTTTTTTCCCATTCCATAGGTTGTCTCTTCACTCTGCTGACTGTTTCCTTTGCTGTTTTATTGGTGCTTTTTTTTTTTTTTTTGGTCTTTTTTGAGACAGTCTCATCATGTAGTTCAGGCTGGCCTTGAGCTCACTTTGTAGCCCAGGATGGTTTTGAACTCGCAACAATCCTACTGCCTCGGCCTCCCCAGTGCAGAGATTACAGGCATGCACCACCAGGCCCGGCTCCTTTGCTGTGCTTTTTAAATTGATATGATTCCATTCGTTGATTCTTGATGTTATTTCTTGTACAATTGTGGTTCTGTACAGAAAGTCCTTGCTTATGCATGTGTTACTTTTTGAAACCTCATTTATACAACTTGCTTTGATCTCATTGGCCAGATTCTTTCTTATAGTTCAAAATTCAAAAGATCTAGAAAATTTTCTCTTCTTTCCAACTGAATCCTGCCGCCTAGTTCCCTGCCTCAGAGGTAATGTTATTAGTTTCTTATGTAGTTTTCTGGAGATAATTTTTACTTTTTGTTTTTTTCAGTGCTAGGGAACTGAAAGTACAGCATTACATATGCTAGCCAAGCACCCTATCAGTGAGCTACAGTCCTAGCTTTTAAAAAGTGTTTTGGGACAGGTTCAGGTTGGCCTTGAAATCACTGTGTATTCAGCAGTTGGGCTTTGAATTCACGGCAGTCATCCTGCCTCAGTCTCCCAGCTTCTGGGTTTACAGGAGTATACCACCACACACAGACATGTGCTTTTTAAATGTAACAAAATATTTTGTTAATCTTTCTATGTCAATTTATATGGAGCTTCCTTTGTCTTTTATCCTTTCATATTTTGGGGCACAAATCTATCATATTTTATTAAATACTTCTTATTAATGGACATTTAAGCTATTTCTAATATTTTACTATTAAAAACCTAATTCGACAAATAATTTTGTATACATGTCACTCTATTTACACCTGCGTGTTTCGCTGGAATAAATTTCTATAAGTAGAATTGTCATATTAAAGTTATATGCATTTTGATAGATATTTTCCAAATTACCTAGAGATAGATTCCAATTATTATTATTATTTTTTTTTGAGACAGGGTCTTGCTCTGTAGTTCAGGCTGGCCTTGAACTCACTGTATACCCCAGGCAGTGATCCTTCTGCCCTGGCCTTCTGAGCATTGGGATTATAGGTGTCTACCACCATACCTGGTTCCCATTAATCTTTCTTAATAATTTGCTTGACTCAAACTAATCTGTGAATTAATTACTTACATTGTGTAGTCACACCATTAAAAATCAAATCTTAGAGTCTATAATAAGTAACCATTTTGGTAGTGATTTAATAAGCAATAAGTGTCCTAGTAGTGTAAACACCTGGTAATCACCAGCTCATTAATATTACTAGGGGCAATCCTTAGGGAATTCCCAAGTGATAACCTTATTTTTTGGCTGTAATAGTTGCTTATTATTATTCCTTTCTTGAAAACTATAAGATGCCTCTCCAACACTTTCCTTTTCCTTATTTATTGAAAGAGTGACAACCCATGGCCCTTGTACTATTTAAATTGTGGAATATACAAAATGCACAGAATATTGATTTTGTGATAGGGAGGGAATGAGAAAGGGAAAAGGAAAAGGAAACTTAACTCTTTATAGTTTTATTTTGTTTGTAATAAAGCCCTGGGAAGATTCTAGATTTTAATGAAGATTTCATTGTGTAGCTGTACAGCCATTGTTTGGTGAATTTGTTCTTGCTGACAGAATTAATTTTTTTCTAGCCAGATGACTTTTACTCTAAAAAAATGTATTGTTCTGTATGGATACACACCGACTCCCCAAAAAGCACTGTACTAGATATGAGATGGGGCACTGCGGTCCCATTTATGAGTTGATGGTTGATTGAACATCAGTCCTTTCTGCTTAGACTTAGTGGTCACTTGTAGTCTTCTAGAAGGGAACTTTTTTTTTCCCCCCGTAAGATTTATAGTATTTGCTAGCTGTTTTTCTTTTTTCTTGCACAAGATTAATAACATCTCAGGAAAACGATACACTGCCTTAGAGGGTGGAGCTATGGGTGGAACGGGAAGGAGGAGGCGGTGCAAGGCCAGTAGATCGCGGTGCGAAGCATAACAGACCTCTGTTGGAACAGGAATGGAGGAGTAAGCAGCTAGGAATCTGCACCTCCTTAACGCGCAACACACTGCACTCTCGCGGCTTCCCTCATCCGCGTTCACAGGGTGCTCCTGCAACCCAGGTGCATTAGGTGCTGGGGAAGTTGAGCCGAATGACCACAATAGAACAGTCCCCTCTGGGCTGGTGGCGTGAGGGAAGCTGACCTCCACACGGGACTCACCTCTGCTTTTACTGTGCTTAGCGCCGTGCTAGGAGCTCCACACCTGCCGTGAACACTTTTCTAACACTTTACACCAAAGGGCTCGACCAACATGATTTGATATACCCAGAGCCATAAGCTTTAATTTTTCTTGAGTTGCAAATAAAAAATTGACCATCATAGAAAGCTCATAGTACTGAGCAATTAAAACAAATCAAAACTAAACGAGGCTTTGGATAGAATATGACTATGAACCCAAGACTCATTTTTCCACAGCTAATTTCTATTGCTGAGTTCCTATGAAAAAACATTTTCCTCCTCTTTTCTTGATAATGTATTTGTTATCAAATATGGAAAAAATAGCAGTGATAGAAGAAAATAGGGTCTTGTAAGTTATCCAGGTTGGTCTTGGTCTTGTGATCCTCCTGCCTCAACCTTCACGGTAGCTGGGATTATAGGTGTGCTCCAGAAAAACCTGGCCCAGATGAAAGCTTTCTGAGACTTGTGATTTTGGTTTCTGTTACAATAGTGTCATGAAAAATTTCTCTTTGGGACAACAAACCAGTGTTTGTTTTGTTTTGTTTTTCTTTGCGGCATCAGGGATCAAACTCACAACCTCGAGCCTACCAGATAGGCACTTAAGCCACTGAGCCAAACTCCTGGCCATGGTCTTTTGGGCAGGGTCGCACTATGTAGCCCAAACCGGCCTCAAACTCACAATGCTCCTCCTACCTCAGCCTCCCCATGCGCCACCACGCCTGGCACCAGTGTGTGTTTTGCCATGGAACCAAGAGCATTAACGCCTAACTCATTGAGAGTGATCACTTCAGGGATGTGAAGATAGCCAGGCAACTAACTGACAGTGAGGGAGGGAGGTGGGAGGAACTGAACTCAGGACCTCACACTTGCTAGGTAGGCACTTACGCCGCTGAGCTAAATCCCCGGCCCCAATTATTATTATTATTATTATTGTTGTTTTTGGTACTGAGGATTGAACTCATGACCTCGCACTCTCAGGCATCACTGGTACCACTGTGTGCCATTATTCTTGCAGACTTCTTAAATTCTAATCTTTTCTCCCCTCTCTTCCAAACCCAGTGGAAATGGGCAACTGACATTTTGGTGAGTACTGAAGTTCCATGGTGAGTACTGAAGGCTGCCATGACTTGGTGAATAGTTATGGTGGTTCTCTAATAAAAATTCAGAACAGGAAAGCTTATTCTTTTGTTTTTAATAAGTGGTGCTTTGTGCCCAGTCATGTTTACTTCCCCTTTCTTCCATTCTATGCATTATGTCTGATGATCTTTGGAATCAGTGACCTGAAAACTTATGGGCAAACCACACACCCACGTGAAGGCACTAAATGTCACTGATAGTTTTATGCGCATTTTATCACAATTTTAAAAAGAAGAAAGGAAACAATAGAAATATACATGATTCTTCCTTTAAAAAAGGTCGACAAAGCTAAGGGTTCCAGACAAGTAGTATTTGTTTAGCCACTGCTTTACAAATAAAAACAAGCAATTTGAACAAATAAAAAGAAGTAAATGGCTAGAGTTTGGGTGTTAAAGAATAGCTTTAAAAACCATTTACAATTTAAATGGCTTCTGTCAGGGAAATAGAGGCAATAAGAATAATGAAGATTTATTGAACATCTACTATGTGTCAGACACACTTTTACTTATTTTACTCATTTAATTCTCACACTAAAACTATGAGGCAGGCACTATTACTATTTACATCTTATAGATGCAGAAACAAGCACAGAAGTGTTAGTAAAATTAGCTCAGATTCACACAGCTAGCAAGTGGTAGAGTGGGATTCCTACTGAGACCTAGGGCTTTGGAGTTATTTATTGATTTATTTTTACTGGCAATAGCAATGACTGCATTTATTGAACACTGACAGTGTCAGTGGAGCCTAAATTTGATGTACCAAGATAATGTAATATTTGCAACCCTTAAAGTGGTGTTTAAAACATTTTAATGGCATAAAGTGATTCTTAGTGATGGTTATCCACAAATTTCATGATAAAAAATGTGTGTGCAATATAATCCCAACTTTGGAAAAATCCTTAGAAAAAATATTGGAAGAAAAAGTTTATGATAGTTGTAAAATTGTGGTTAATTACTTTCTTGTACATATGTTTGATATCTTACTAATTTTTTTTTTTTTTTTTGCGGTATTGGGGATTGAACTCACAACCTTGCACCTGTCAGGCAGGTGCTTAAGCCACTGAGCCTAACTCCCGGCCCTATCTTACTAATTTCAATTACATTCATTTTTTGAAACACTGATACCTTTATTTTTAAAAATTTTAATGTACTCTAAGTAGATATTAATAAAATTATTAAAAAGCACTCTTCTATAAAAAGCAAAAGTTCATAACAAATTAATTAGAGAGTAATCTAATACATTGTGTAGCATAATCTTAAAAGAATGTCAAAATATTACAAGAAAGTTTTCTGTTGTTATCTATTTGTTTCTTTTCTGGAAGACAGAGTTTTTATCAGCTGTGACTTACATTCATTTTATATTCAGAAAAATAAAGTATTTACAATCGTGTCTCATCTACTTACATTTTAATGAATCTGTTCTAATGATTCTATGTATGCAAAACATTGTTTAAATTTTGTAAAGGACATGAGTGCCTGCCTGGCAAGCGCGAGGTTGTGAGTTTGATCCCCAGCATCAAAATAAAATAAAATAAAATTAATAATAATAAATAAATAAATTTTTGAAAGGAGCATTACAAAGTGAATTATTTCAGCCTTGTGTTCCACAATATCCATCTGAAGAGGTTTGGAAGTTGTATTAAATACCCTGCTATTGATGGAGAATTCGCTATTTTCTCAAGGGAAATGCAACTCATTTACAAAATTTTTATTCTGAGACCTTCCAGAGACTAATATTTTATGAAAGTAACATTTAATTTTTTCCCTAAATTTTCTGCATGCTGGTTAGATGTCTGCCATGGCAACCTGGCAGAGGACCTGGTTCCTGAGTGTCTCCTCCTGCCTGACCTCAACTCCTGGGACATCACCCTCTCTACCCTGCCCTCTGCCACTTTCCAGTCAGTGAGCCTTGGTGGGTCTGCTGCTCGAGCTCTTCTTGCTTCCATGACCAGGCATGGTGACTTGATTTTCCTGCCTCCCACTTCAAGCAAGCCATAGCACCTATTACCAGAAGCAGCCCAGTTAGCGCTTCACAGAAGAAATCCCCATGAATGGTGGGATATCTCTTGCAACAAAGGCCAACTCCCCACAATGAATGTAATCATTATGTACTGTGAACATGTGTGAATACAAATAAAAATTTAAAGATAAAAGAAATCAGGACCTTGGCTTTAAAAAGATAAAATAGCAATCTGGGCACAGTGGCACATGTCTGTAATCCCAGCATTGGGAGGCTGAGTCAGGAGGAGCACTGTGAGTTCAAGGCCAGCGTGGGCTACATAGTGACTTCAAGGCCAGGCTAAACTACCTAGCAAGACCCTGTCTTGGAAAAACAAAAAGATAGAGTAGCACCTACAGCTTTTGAGATACCAAAAGAAAATAACATTGTTCCTAAAGAGAACATATGGAACGTTTTATCATTACCAATAATAATTCCCATTGATTGAACAGTTCACGTTATGCAGGGAACAGAACTGAGTCCTTTAAAAAAGTGATCACATTTCATCCTCATCACTAATCTTATGTAGGTATTTTTCCCATTTCTGTGGATGATGTTAATACCAGTGAGGGGCTACATTCCTGTAAATGGAAGGCTAAGTAATGCACTCCTGGCCACAAAGCTAGTGAATCCAATTCCATTGCCATCATCCTTTCAGCGTTACCACACTGCTGCTCTACTGGAATTATAACTTCTTGATGACTCAGATCGTAACTATGGAGATCAGGTAGTTGCTGAAGGGAGACCAGAGACTACAGAGATTGTGCTTTGGGTTCTCCTGTCTGTCATCTTATAACAAGGTGACCAGATGTCCCTCAGCACTTTTGAGTGTGCCAGGCTCATTTTATTTCCTGATATACAACTTCTCATTTCTAGGACTCCAGGCTGGAATTTCTTAACCAAATGTGTTAACTAATTAGCCACATCTCAGGGAGAGTTCAGGGAGCTTACAGGGAGGGTTTGAGGAGAGCTTTTTTTTGAGACAGGTTATTGCTATGTAGTGCAGGCTGGCCTTGAACTCACTAGTGTAGCCCAGGGTGGCCTCAGACTCATGGTGATCCTCCTGCCTAAGCCTCCCGAGTGCTGGGATTACAGGTGTGTGCCACCATGCCCGTCTAAGGTGCATCTGTTGTATATCTCAGGTATGTGAATGTTAACAGAGTGTTCTATCTCTCAGACTTTGTTCTAAGCTACATTCCATAGAATGAAGATTGCTTAATAAATAAGATGAATTAGGTTTTTAAGCAATTTACTAAGTCTCATCTAGCGTAGCCCAGCAGATTTTACAAATACACTTATCACATCAAACATTGTTAACTATAAAAAAATATTTGTTCATGCTTCCTTACCTACCATTACCACTGGTTCAAATCTTTTTCCTATCTTTGCATGTTGTTATAGGCAGGAGAGTTACATATCCCTGTTTCCTAGGGGCATCCATTAATAATTATTATAGCTATTAATAACTATTATTTATTTTATTTTATTTTATTTTTCCTGGCACTGGGGACTGAACTCACAACCTTGCACTTGCCAGGCAGGCACTGAAGCCACTGAGCCAAACTCCCAGCCCTATTTTTTTCAAGGCAGGGTCATACTGTGTAGTTCAGACTGGCCTTGCTCATGTTGTAGCCCAACCTGGCCTCGAACTCACAGCACTTCTGCTACCTCAGCCTCCCCAGTGCTGGGATTAAAGGCATGCACCACCACGCCTGGCTACTATTATTTATTTATTGAGTTGGAGTGTTGCTATGTTGTTCAGGTTGGTCTTGAACTCCTGGGCTCAAATGACCTTCCTGTCTAAGCCTTCTGAGTAATTGGATTAATTGACACTTGTCCTTGTGCCTGGCTAATAATGTACCACCTCTTTTATTTTATAACTATAATAGAGTTATAGTGATGGGTGTAGTGATCAGATTAACTATATGATGATACTGATTTTACTGGTTATATTGGGTATGCTATGTTCCCCCAAGTCCTCATATACTTTTGATGGGGTTAAGTCCAGTGCTTACTTGCGTTTGGTTTGTGGCCTAGCGCCGGGATTGGCAATGTGAGTGCTGCACCTGCCCAGGGGTGGAGCCGACATACAGTGTAAACGAGGCGGGTCTGCCTCTTGCAATTCCACCCTCTCTGGCACACGCCCTCTCTCTCTCTCTTGCCAGCGTGCCTTGCTGCTTGTGGCCACCATGAATGGTGGCCCCACCATGCCACATTGCCTTGGAGCCAACTAAGTAAGGACTAAATCTCCCAAGAAACTGTAAGAAATAAACCTTTCCTTCCCTAATTTTGGGCATCAGGTATTTTGTCTCAGCAATGAGTGAAAAGTAACTAAGACACTGGTCTTCTGTATGGGTATATTCATTGGAAAATCAGACACTTCGAAACTTTAAACCTTGGTGTTTAACAGTAATTACTAATTTTTTTTCTTGTCTTATGTCTTAGAATCTGTTGGACTATGGGACTTTTTTTTTCACTATATTCTCTTTTCCTTCAGGGAAGGAGGGGGAACACTACCATTTTCCAAATCTTTAACATTTAAAAGAAGTTTTTAGGTTCCTTTTATAGATTTTGAAGATTGTTTAAGGACCACAAGATAGATACTAGACAACTACTATTTTGAAGCGATAGTTTGACTGTCTTATCATTTACACAAACTGTCAAGCCGATCTAGTCATTTACTTATCAGTACAGAGCTAGAATAAGGCCCAGTTCCAAGGAAAATGAATGAAAAATTTAGAGAGAGAAGTGGGATGGAGTGAAAGAGGAAGTGGGAGAGGAAGGGTGCAAGGGAGAGAAAGGGAGAGAGAGGAGAGTAGAGGAGGGAAGGGTGAGGGAAGGGGAGGGGAAAAGACAGGACTGGGAGGAGGAAGGGGAGAGGAGAAGAGAGGAAACACGAGATCCATTCCCAGTTTCTGGAGCCTGACAGCTTCTGACGTTAGCTGACACAAGAGGAGCTCAGGTTCGAATTGATCTAGACAGAAAGAGAGGAATGGAGACCATGTCTACATAATACCAATCATTGAAATAAAAATTAACTTTCTATTCAGTCCACATTCAGAATGTTTTGGAATATCAAGGTCTGTACTATTGAGCAGACATGAATTGGCTTGATGAGTTCCTCTGCTCTATGCAGATCAATAACTGATTTTCACTGAAAAGCAATCGTTTTCAGGTTTTATGCATCATGCAAGTCTGAAAGGAAGTGCTTCAAGTGGGAATGAAGACCAGGAATTAGTAGCTGGAACTAAATAGGTGAGCCCCTGCCACGTTCCGGAGACAGGGAACAGGTCAGAGAGAATCTCAGGAAGCCAACGACGGCAATCACAACCCTCTCCCAGCCAGGCTCTGCCCCAAGTGCTGCCTGCACTCTGGCCAATCCTGAAACACGGGTCATTTTTAAATTTTTTTTAAATTAAGATAAGGTAGTTAGCTTCAACGAGTCTAACATTCTCCAGATTACCTAGCTGGATTTGAACCCAAGTCTCTCTTTTTTATTATTATTATCTGTTTATAGTACACGATTATAATGCATTTTTTTTTTTGAGACAGGGTCTCACTATGTAGTTCAGGCTGCCTTCAACTCGCTGTTGAAGGCAGGCTGTCCTTGAACACACAGCAATCCTTCTGCCTGAGCCTCCCAAGTGTGGGGATTACAGATGTGAGCCGCCACACCTGGTGCTCATGATGCATTTTAATTCCATTTTTCATCCCCTGTCTCTCCCTTTCCCCTCCATCTCTTGATTCCCTTCTCATCTGAGAAAGATACATCTTTCCTATTATCTATCTTTTATTCCTATTATCTATCCTATCATTCCTATTATCTATCTTCCTACTATCTGTCTTTTATTTTGCTCTTTATTTTTGGGGGGCTTCTCACGTAAGATAAATAATCTTGTGTGTCTGATTTATTTCACTTAACATTATGGTTTCGCGGTGCATCCATTTTCCTACAAGTGACTCAAATTTATCATTCTTTATGACCGGGTAGTGCTCCATTGTGTGGGAATACCACATTTTCTTTATCCATTCATCTGCTGATTTACATATAGGCTGCTTTCAAGATGTAGCTATTATGAGTTATGCTGCTATAAACAGGAGTGTGCATGCATCACTGTCATATGGTGTTTTGAACTCTTCTTTAGGGAAGATACGTAGAAGGAAAATAGCTGGATCAAGTGGAATCACATTGTAAAAGGGTTCATGTTTCCCCACAGCCTCTCCAGAGGATGCTCTTTCTTTCTTTCTTTCTTTCTTTTTTTTGCGGCACCAGGGATCGAACTCACAATCTTATGCCTGCCAAGGCAGGCGCTTAAGCCACTGAACCAAACTCCTGGCTCTGGTTTTTTGAGGCAGGGTCGCACTATGTAGCTCAGGCCAGCCTTGCGCTCGTGTTATAGCCCAAGCTGACCTCGAACTCACAACGCTCCTCCTCCCTCAGCCTCCCGAGTGCTGGGATTAAAGATGTGCGCCACCACGCCCGGCTCTGAGGATGCGCTTTCTACTGTACTCTTCTATGCATTTACAAGGCGACCCACCAAAATTGCCAATGCAATGATTTTTGACCTTCCGTTGTATCTAAGGGGAATCACATATTCCGCCTGGTAGGAAAGGCTCTCCTACGTCTCTGAATGGTAGTTCATGCCTCACACACTCAGAACAGTCTTATGGGTCTTGCCTGGCTTTGCAGCCTCCTCCCAAAGAGCCCAAGGCCGGCTCTCCAGCTTTGTGTTTCACTCCCTCAGCCTTGCACAGTGGCAGGTGCTGAAGAAACAGCTGCTGAATGGATGTCACATAGTGTAATAGTGCAACACTGAATTTACTATTACCAAATTAACCTGAGCAAGAATAAGAGCGAGGGGCTTTCTAGAATGGTGCTTCTCAAATACCGCTGGGTTGATGCCCTCCCCCCGCACTAATGCGCACATTCGGGTTCGGGTATGAGACTGCATCTCCGACAAGTGCCCGGGCAATGCCCAGGCTGCTGGCCTACAGCTCACACTTCAGTAGCAAAGCCCTCAAATGCGCAAAGCTGAGCAGAAACCTCAATGATTCTTGGTCGTTTTGATCAGGGGCCAAACAATTCTAGGGGAAAGAAAATGGAGTTTTGGTTTAAAGACACATTTAGGTGCTGTCCAGAGGATATGGAAACACATTTGGGGGGACTTTAGAGGCAGCTCTCTTGTGGATCACAGGAGGCTCCGCCAAACTTGCCAGTCCTGGTCTTGCTGTGGCTTCGTGGTTTATCATGTGGTGTGTTCTCGACATGGTTTCTCAATGTGCATGTGGCTAAGGATTACCTAGCAAGCTTTCTAGAACATTCCTTTCTTGTCCCTATTCCTGGGAGTCATCACAGCAAGCTAGGGAGGGACAAGAGCTTTTGCATTTCTCACTGCTCACAGGCCCAGCCGCAGCTGCTGCTCTGGAGCCTGCACTCAGAGAAACAGTAATTTAGGGTAATGAATGCAATCCCTGAGGTTCCTTGCAACTCAGAACTTGAGGTTTGTGACATTCTGAGCACCAACACAAGGCTTTAGGTCAGCAGCCCAGATATCTGGGTCATCACACAGAGTTCTCTGTGCCTTGTGGCCAGAAGGAAACATGAGCTGTCCACTATCAGATGGTAAGGTTAGTTTTGAGGCAACAACTGGTTCAAATACAATGAGAAGGAACTACGTGTAATAATTAGCCATGGTCAACCATGAATTTTTTCCTTCATATTTCTATGTACATTATAAATTTAATACAACAGATACATAATGATTTTCCAAGTAGAAAACAGACTCTTTAAACCAAGGTCCAGGATGCTTGCTATAACCTTCACATCTACTTTTTACATAAAAACCACCTTGCCCTAGATGACCCAGGAACTAAGGGCATCTTTCTCCAAGTTTCTTTGTTCACATCAAAGGAGGGTTCTCATTTTGATTGGTTCTTTGCAATAAATTCTTTGAAAGGCAGCTCTAGTTAAAATACAAATCCATTATAACTAAGCATCCACAGCAGAATCTTTCACCTAAGGGCAACCTGTGTGTACTTCTGGGGTCCACGGCAGTCAGTAGGCACATAGTGTGCATGACTGCAGGTGTGCGTGTGCAGGGTTGTGTGTGTGCAGGGGTGTGTGCAGGGGTGTGTGTGTTTGGAGCGGCAGGGCATACACTGTACTGAGAAATAGTGGTGTTTGCCTAGAGTTCTCTGTTTACCCAAATCTTCAAGAGCCCTCAAGTTATACTTTGGCCTTGTAGATCCTTTTCGCCCCAGTCTTACACACACACACACACACACACACACACACACACGATTCCTCTGCACTCACCCTTCCTTTCAACAGATCCATTCTGGGCAGAACTGAGTCTTCCCTCCTCCCACAAGAGAACTAAATCAAAGGCGCTGAGCACAGCCATCCCTACCTACCTTTTTTCTACGCATCAAGAGTGCCTGCCCAGGGCTTGGTGCCTGTTTCACAGATGACTGTCACTTGCCTTTGCCTTTGCCCGGCAGCCACATCCTACCCTGTCACACCCTGAGCAGGGCCTTGCTGCTGCGCGGTCCTCAGAAAGCCTCCTGTCCTTCCCTCTGTGAGGCGTCCGTATGGCGCGCAGTCTCTTCCTTCTAGCCACTGCCGCATCACTGCGATTTCTACAGCACAGGTTAACATCTGTGCTCTGTCATGTGTGTGTGTTTAAGAGGGTTAACTTCTCAATAGATTACAAATTCTGACCAGATTTTATTGCTCTGGCTTCCCCCACAGTTTGATCTATCTATCTGTCTTCTGTCTGTCTGTCTACCTGTCTATCTATCTATCATCATCTGTTTATGTAGTTTCAGAACATCTGGGATTTCTTTTATTAATACCTGTGTGTGATACACAATGGCCACTTTCACCGTGGGTATTTGGCACACGTACACGACACAGCTTAATTCTCCTTGGGGTCCCTTTCCCCTCCCTCTTTCCCCCACTGCCTTCATCTGTTCTTCTCCTTCCGATTTGCAAAAGATTTATCTCCCTGTTTCCTTTTATTTACATTTTGCCCTTTATTTATAGTTTGGATTTCTCGTATGAGAGAAACCACATGGTATCCAAGCTTGCGCGCCCGATGTGTTACACTTCGCGTTTGCAGGCTGCATCCGTTTTCCTACAGATGACTCCAATTTGTCCTTCTTTGTAGCAGAGTAGTGCTTCACTGTCTCCGTGGTTTTAGAATAAGAATATAGTTCTGAGACAAATTCCTTTTCTTTCTTTTTCTTCCCTTTTTTGGAGGTAAATTCTTGAATGCTGCTCCTTGACAATTGTGTTGTGGAACACACTCTTCCTATAGATTAACGTTTATGAAAAGGGTGATGCATTTTCCTCTGTCATAGCCATAAGGAGATGCATTTCTCTGTCACCCACCCCTCCAGCTCAACCTGACCCCGCCACAGCAGCATGACCCCTTCCGGTGCCCCACCTCTCCTCCTCTTTGTCCTCCTGCCCCTCCTCTTCCTCCTCCTCCTTTTCCTCTTTCTCTTTCTCCTCCTCCTGTTCCTTGGGATATAAGGGCCTGTCGTGGTCCATCTCTCTGGCTTCATCTCTTACCCCCAGCTCTGGGGTCCATCATACCTTTTCCCACTGCTTGACACATCTCACCTTCCCTATCTTGTGTAACAAAAATCCCTACCCTAGGATGACGTTCCTTGCATTTTAAGAGTTGTCTTGGTTTTTGTCTAATTCCTGCCGAAATTTTAAATGCTTTGAGGATAGATCCTGTTCATTATTCATCCTGTTTTTTGGGAGGAGGTTCCAAGAACAGTGTCTGGCATAAAAATTCTTAATAATGATTTCTTCAATTCTGAGTATAGAGATAATTCTTTGCTCTAAAGGAATCATTCTTAACGTGGGCATACCAAGCCCAGCAGCAAATCATCAGGGGACACACTCTATAGAGGCGAGAGGTCTGTTTTTCTCAAATCATATTTATAGATGACTTTGTATGCCTCAGTCCACTCTTAGCTATCTTTTCAGTCCAACTGTAGATGACAGGGAGTGAGAAAACACTGAGTGCTGCTTCTTTCTCAGTCCTTGATGTTTTACAAATTGATACGAACCTTCCTTAGGGTGGGCATCTTAGCACCTACAATGTTGGAACTATTGCTCATCATTCGCAGGGAGCTGTGGTTAAGGGAGAAGAAAGTCTGTCTAGAATCAGCGCACTTCCCTGTGACTACCTCTGCCTTCCCTCTCTTCTCCTTGCCACTACCCCAGGGCAAAG
Source organism: Dasyprocta punctata (assembly GCA_004363535.1). Classification (NCBI taxonomy): domain Eukaryota; kingdom Metazoa; phylum Chordata; class Mammalia; order Rodentia; family Dasyproctidae; genus Dasyprocta; species Dasyprocta punctata. The sequence continues at coordinate 2,607 of RJWM01024908.1, read as the reverse complement.
CCCCTGGGTTATACACACAGACCCCTCACACCGAATGCTACTCCATGTTGTCCAGTCTAAGAATTCTGTGCCAGGAGGAATCAGGAGCCCTGGGCTACAGGTCTAACTTTGATTCCAGCTGCATGATTAAGAGTGTTGCTTGGTACTCTGGGTACCACTGAACACTTCTGTTGTCTGATGGTGCAGGAGCACACTACCTCACTGCAGTGCTGTTCTGATACCACTTTTAACCTGAACTCATTTAAGAAAAAAAAAAAGAGAGAAAACAGTGGTAGGGCATTGGGTGGGCTCTCAGTTTGGTTGGATGCTGGTATTTGATGATATTTTGCCCTAGGAACCATGCCCTGGAAAATGACAAGTGCAGATACTGTTGTACAGGTCTGGCAAGCTCAGCCCTCTGGACTAGGAGTGCCCAGATTAGCACATTGCCTGGGAAAATGGTCTCATGCCGAGGATGGTGCTTGTAAAGTAGAGAGAGTGGTTTAAGGTAACTTGCTTTGCTCATTCTTTTTGTCAAGAAACCCACAATTCATGCTAGCCTGCTCACAAACCATGATTCCAAAGCCTTTAGAAAAGTACCTGAGCCAGTGTGGCTGCATCCAGCTGTAGTCCAAGCATTCTGGGAGGCTGAGGCTTCAGCCTCTTGGAGGACTGGGATTACAGGCATGTGTACCCAGGCCTGCCTTACAGTTCCTTTTACTAATTTTGAAAATGTCACTTTTAACTTGTTAATTCATTATAAATGTATTTTTGCATATGATTCAAAGTGAAGATTAATAAAAATTTATAAGATCTTTTTTCATGGTATAGATGTTACATATGCATGGGGTCATATATTTAAGCATACAATAATATGTACAGTGATATTCTGAGGCTTGTTTATATGGGTGGAGTGATTGTTGCCTACTTTATTTAGTCAGTTCTTTGCTGATGGTCATTTAGAGTTTCCAATTTTTCACTACTATAACCACTTCTAATTTTTTTTTTTGTTTCGTTTTGTTGTTTGAGATAAGGTCTATGTAATCCAGGCTGGCCTTAAACTTGTGGCAGTCTCCTGAGTGCTGTGATTATGGGCATGTGCCACCATGCCTGGTCCCATGGCTATATTCTTGTACCTGTCCTGTTATACTATGTGCTAATGTTTCTCAGAGACATATGGAGAAGTAGAATTGTTGGGTCAATGGCCATGAACATCTTTTTTATTTTAACAGACACTGTAACTTAAAAATATATGTATTTTTTGCAATGCTAGGGATTGAACCCTAGGCCTTGCACATGGTAGGTATTATGGTTTGTGCTTAAATGTCCCCCCAAGACCTCATGTGGCCATGGGGGGCAGGCCTTTCTAGGGTGGCTGAGTCTAGTGTTTGTGATTGGCTCATTGTCTAGCGTTGGGATTGGCGGTGTAAGTGCTGCACCCGCCCAGAAGTGGGGAGCCAGGCATACAGTATAAGGGAGGGAAGGAAGCACGCTCTTCCCTTTTGCCCTTTTCAATTTTGTCACTTGCAGCCGCCATGAACAGTTGCCTCTTAGCCATGCCACTCTGCCTTGGAACCAGCTGAGTATGGACTGAAACCCCCAAAATCTGTAAGCTTCCCTAATTTTGGGTGTGAGATATTTTGTCTCAGTAACGAGAGAAAAGTAACCAAGACAGTAGGTAAGAACACTTCCACTAAGCAACACCCTAAGTGACACTGCAAAGCTGGCTTCTGAGTTAGTTTATTAATTTTATATTATTTACTTTAAAAAATTGTATTTATTAGCCTGATGTGGTGGCACATGCCTATAATTCCAGCATTTGGGAGGCTGAGGCAGGAGGATCGCTGTGAGTTCAAGCCCAGCCTGGGCTTGAACTACATAGTGAGACCTTGTATCAAAAAAGAAAAAAAACATTAAATTTATTTTAACTAATTCACAAAAATATAAAGATTGTACATACTAATGGGGTGACATATATTTTAAAACATGTAGACACTGTAATCTTTTTTTTTTTTTTTTTTTTTTTTGCGGCACCGGGGATCGAACTCACAGCCTCACGCCTGCCAGGGCAGGCACTTAAACCATTGAGCCAAACTCCCGGCCCTGGTTTTTTGAGACAGGGTCGCACTATGTAGCTCAGGCCAGCCTTGCGCTCGCGTTGTAGCCTAAGCGGGCCTCGAACTCACAACGCTCCACCTACCTCAGCCTCCCGAGTGCTGGGATTAAAGGCGTGCGCCACCACGCCCGGCTTATAATCTTTAATTTAGATAAAATACAGCTACTTTTTCAATCATTTAACTTTTCCTCACGGTTAAAAAACTTTCAAAGTCTTTCCTTCTAGTTTTTTAAAATGTGCAGTACCTTATTGCCATCTATAGTCACCCAAGTGTGTGTAACACAAGAACTTCGCATCCTATCTGCTGGTACACTTACAGCAGGAGTTAGCCCGTGAGAATGGACTCCCTTTCACTGACACCCAGTCCTCAGATTCTGTTCTACTGTCCTGACTTGTGTGTTGCACTGACACCTCACTCTTAGGTATTTGGGTAGAACGGGAAACCCATGAGCCAGGACCAGCCTCAACTGCCTGTAGTAATACCAACTTCTGCCAGGCAGGGAGGTATGTGC